>PVJA010025503.1:0-30699 GCA_004027025.1 Myocastor coypus
TCAGGACAAGCTTTCTTTTCATTCTGTAAGGTTTGGATATTGAGCAAGGCTGAGTTGGGAGCGCGTCTGTGTCTTTGGAATGGCACACTGGTGAGGTGAGGGTGAGGTCACAGAGAACAGCCAGAAGACAGCTCTAGGACTTCCCATGAGTCACCTGGAGCCTGCAGAGAGGGTGTGTGTGGAGGGCCCATGAAGCCTGGACCATCAGAAAAGGTCTCTATGCTGAAGTAGATAGCCCCCTTCTCGAGGAAGCTTAGATAAGGAGTAGATTTGGGAAGGGCCACGACGACCGGAAGGGTGCGTCTACACTATACCTGCCAAAAGAAACCTGTGACTCAGTCTTGCATTCTCTGGGCTCCTATGTACTTCCGCAATTGCACACTGCTGCAAAGGTGAGATGGTGACCAAGGGGCAGGATTCCACTGCTTTTCTAGAAATGTAAATAATATCTATACCAGCCAGGAGTCTACTGTTGGAGAATACCCCTGTGGAAGGCACATACCACAGGAAGACTGATCAAGAGCTGGGAAAACATTTTTTTAAGGCCTGCATTTTCCAGCCTGGTTAGAGCGATCTTGCTTGTGTAAGAGTTGAGTTCTGTCAGTCCTATTTAGAGCCCGGCCCCTCCATGTGCTAGAATATGGGTCACATGCATTTCTTCACTTATTCTCCAGAACAAGTGTGCAAGGCAAACATCCCTAGCTCTGTTGTACAGGTGGAGAAGAAAGGCTGCGACAATCCTAAGCGGTTGGTTGTCAGAGGGAATCTGCAAATATTCTCCCTATTCAAGTTAGTGATAGGACTGCCTACAAGCTGACATGTATATCGTTTTCTGTTAATGACCAGCATGCTTATGGCAGTTACACTGGATGAAAACACTCTCACCCCCACATACACAACACGCACTACAAAGTACTTCTCTACAGCACAATCATCCTGAGAGCCATGTTTAGTTGCAAGGTCTTTTATAAAAGCAGCCACCCTGGGAAGTGCGTTAGTGAAAGCCAAAGGCTGAGAAGGCATTCAACAATATTCTGTTTGCCTCAGCTGATACTTAACAGTCCAGCAGCTGGAAGATGGAAAATAATTATTCAGTCTAGCTGGGAGATTGGGTGATAAAAGAAAACTTTAAGCTGCCGATTAAATTGTTTATTTAAGCACAAGCTCAGCTATGTCTTCAGCATAATGTACTGTAGGAAGAAGATAGGGATCTGTCCTCATGAGTGACATGTTTGCTTCCCCCCACTCATGGCAGTGGCGGTGCTGTGTCTTTGTTCTCTGCTTTGCTTGGGATTTTGAAGACTTTGTGAAGCCAGAATTGGGCGGAATGACAGAATGTTACAGCTCTTTGTCCTAGCTCTGCACTTAGAAGAGGAAGAATAAGCCCAGGTCAGGAAGCTGTTCAAACAGTGCTGGTGAGGGCAGAGAATGTTCTGGAGTCTGCATTTCTTCATTTCTTGCTCCCTTGTTCTCCACGTTGTCTCCGGTTTGCGCAAGTTCATGCCTCCTTCACAAGAAAGATTCTGCTCTTTATTTTTTCTCACTCTTTTCTGCATTCTTCTTTCCCAGGGTAATGAAAGCAAAAGTCACCTTTCGTTCATCTCTTTGTTCACTATTATGTTTTATTGTCTTCTTTCTCTACATTACAACATGCATAGTTTGTAAATGATGCATAATTTAAAACTTTGGTCTATTCATGCTTTTAGGCATACACCAGTCCAACTTCCTAAGAAAGTACTAGATCTATGGTCAGCAAATTATAGCTCACAGGCCACATGTACCCTGGGTCTGATTTGGTAAAGAAGTTTTGTTCAAACATCGCTACCTGCATTCATTTATATACCAGTCATGGGTGCTTCTGTGCTACAGTGGCAGACCTGAATAGTTGCAACAAAGGCTGTATGGCCCACGAAGTCGAATATATTGATTATCTGGTCCTTACAGTCAAAATTTTCCAGCCTCTACACTAGACAAAGAAATAACACAGTTAATTCTAATTTTGGTTATTGCCATTCCCATGAGCCCCAGGGCTAGCTCTTCTGCCTAAAGATTAACAGAAGAGCTGAGTCACATTGATCCTAACCACCCCTTCAACTGAGGATTCAGCAAGAAAGCCTGTGTTTCACTCACTTAGCATGCAGCTTCTAAAATCTGGTATTTCAAATACCAAAGAAACTCAAATTCAGCTTCCAATACTTTGACAATGTAAACTGTTCAGTGTCTTTCCAGCCAAGCCCAATGGTACAGACCTGCATAACCGTGTAAGCACTTCCAGCTGGCCTGCTCTTATACCTGCAGGACCCCTGGGTAGGCTCTAAGCCATCTGCCCTAGCAAAACCCCACATCTACTCCATCCACATTTCTCCCAGGGCAGAAGTCGAAAGGGTGACATTTCAGGACCACAAATTCATGTTTACAACATGAGTTTACAACAACTCCATCCTATAATGAACAAGAAGTCTATCTTCCAATAAGTACTCTACATGAAGGCAGTCCTTGCACCACCTTCTTTCCCTTGCTTTCTTTGCATCTTGCCAGTGTTAACATGGAGTCCTCTGCCTAGGCTCAGATCCTGTCAGTTCTGTCATAAACTCATGGAATTTTGGAGATCACCAAGCCAGCATCTTCCATCAGGAGGAAACTGAGGCGTACGGAAAGGCACTCTTACTGGTCATCTTATCACTCTTCATTGCTTTGGTACCAGTGACAGGCTTTTCTTTCTAAACAGTTTTATTTCCCCATATTTCTTTTGTACGATTACATCTTCTTGTTTTCATTTCTTCTCTGCCCTACCCCTAGGAACAGAGGCTGCAAAGACTGTATTTTGCAGAAAGCTCTTTGTAGATTATATGCTCACATTTATTTGCTCAGTCTTGGGTAATAGTGTTTTCTGGAATTGCCTGGAAGGTGAACTCCTAGTGAAAAGTTGTGGTTTTGATCATTCATTCAACTATGAGCAGTTTATAGATCTTTCTGTGCAACCTTGGTTGAACTGATTGATAGAGATGAACATGGACTTTTGCCACCTGCTGCCACAGCCTTACCATTTGACTAGTGCCAATCTAGCCTTAGGCTGGATCTGAAGTTTGTTGCCTGCAAAGATAAATGATATCTCTCTCCTGTTGGCCTGGAAAAAAGACAATGTGTGTATTGTCTGAACATGCACTTACTCAGAGGATCCAGACTGGGATCCTGGAATCATTCTACTCCTGGATCCTCTGAATGCTGCAGCAGAATCTGGGCTCCTTCGATGCTCCCTCTCATGCAGTGCAACCTGAGCTAGAGCAAAGTCCTGTCATCCCTGGCTCACTAAAGAGGAACGTAAGAAACTGGTTTATTGGGGTGGTTCTCCCAGTAGTTTCCTTTAGGCAGTCTCTAGATGTTGCATGTGAGGTAACTGAGGCCTGGGGTGACAGTCACTGTGGTGACTCTGTAACACAGTAGGTAACCTGGACTTATGTGTCTCATGAATCCTTTCCTCTCCTTCTCCGGTTGGAGTTGGTCATCAGAAATTAGTGTACAGTTTTAAGGCAGGACTAAATGAGCAGCGTTTCCTTTGGTTTGAGTGTTGCCCCTCACACTTTTTATCACTGACCCGTGGGCTCACCTCATTAGTGGGCATAGTGGCCAGCCCTGCAGCCCCTCCAGTGCCGAGCAGGCCTCTACTCTGGGCTTCTCACAGTCCTGGAGCTGGTGTGTGAGGTGCCATATTATGGAGGACAGCGGTCTAGCATTTAGGTCACCTGCATGAATGAAATTGGATACGGTGAGAAATTGATACAAACTCTGTCAGTCCCAGGCAAGGAGGTACTAGTTTCTTCTTCCAAGCTTGTCCTTGCCCTTCCCCACCTCACATCTACCACCCCTTGCTGATTGTGAACTCGACCATCTTCAGGCTCAATTCCAGAGATGCATATAAATGTATCCACAGACTGCCTAATCAGGTACTGCAACTGTGCAGCGCTCCATCTCTATGAGAGGCCCTTGCTTTACAATTCCATCATGGTTTCTGCTTCTCTGATCAAACCCTAAAAAGATACAGTGACAGTCTTGTTGTACACCACAGGTCCATACGCTTCAAGGACAAGTTTCTGTTTCTAGTGTCATCTCTGCTTCGACATTCTGTGTGCCTGGTGCAATGTACTGGTAATGACAAATGCTAAAAATCTAATGGAGAAGTTCTGGACAAGGACATCTTCAGTGTCCCTAGCCAATAACTTATTATCAGTGTTCCTGAGTCATGCCTTGAATCCAGTCTCATGTTGTTCAGGGTAGTCTCTGATGAATGATACTGAGCCAGGGCATCCAAGTACCTCAATATGACAGATACTAAATCCATCTGGGTACTTGGGCAGTGAGTACATGAAGCGGTTCACTTCTCTCCTGAGACTTCTTTGCTTTCTATGTGGGACAAGGTAGTGAGTTAATGCCAGCAAAACTTATTTACTCATTCTGTGTGTAGCGCAAAAGGAAAAGACAGAGGGTGTCACCTCTGTAGTGAGACAGGGGAGTTGGTGAGAACTACCTTCAAGTCACCTGTCCCCACCCTCATGATGCCTCCAGCTACAAGTTTGCTGCACTGGAATGCCCCCTAAGATGACAGTGGTAGGAGACAATGTGGGAGACCCTGTAGTATAAGGTCCCCAGCACCTCATAACAGTGAAAACGCAGCAGCTCCTCATCTTAGGGCACTAATCCAAGGAGCTGGGGTGGGAGGTGAGTTGGGCATCACCCCTAGTTGCTTATTAACTAAATGGGATTATATCTGAGATTAGGTGTTAGTTAATGGACAACCAGGCCACAGGCCTCCAGAGGTGACTGTTGGGGTAGCGTAGAATGTGGGGTACTGTGTGGGGGATGAGGCACCCACTGTCGTGTTCCATGATTCTCTACTGCACCCAGGACCTGAAGAGACACCCTCACTCTCTTTCTCCAGCTTTGCCGGCTTCTGTGGTTGCATTTCAGCTAGGCCGGGCATGCTTGAACTTTGGGACATTTGTACTCACTACCCTGTCGACCCCGATCCTTTCTACCCCAGAGAGCCTCTAGGCAGGGCTCACTCTCTCAGTGCTTCAGGTCTTTGACCAAAGGTCAGTTCATCTTGCTGAGACATTCTCTAATCAATTGACTCTACAAATCATAAAGCCATTGCATTGCTCTCCCCTGAGGAGTTCTTACTGTAGCAAAATCTCCTACTGGGCTAGATCCCTGCATCATCATACTGGAGTTTCTCTGTGGCATAGATGTACTCTGAGGGTACTCTGCTGTATCCAGTGGTGACACATAGTGGGCAGTTGCAGAGTTCTCGCACTGGCCTGACTCCTGTGGGTACCGTTTGTATTTCCCAAACAGTTCTCCACAGGCTTCACTGGGAGTTGTGCCCCTCAGAATTAGTTGAGTCCACAGAACAGATCTCAGTATTTGTTGGAAAAAGGGTACGGACTGTGTCCTCTCTCTGTCCCTCTTATCAATCCACTAGCTTCTCCAAAATCCTTTCAACAGCTTCCAACGCTAAATCTTATATTCCCAACTTTCCCTGTGTCAGAGTGGGAAAGCAGGTATGAAGATCCAGGCTGATTTTGTTTATTTGTGGTTTATGTTCGAACTAGGACATACTATTTTTGAGAGAAGTAAGAAAGGCACTTTGATAAACTGTCTGCAGCAGCTTCTCCTGAGGGGTGTGCCAAAAACTACGCTGGATTTCAGGGTTTGGTGTGCTTCGCCTCTTCAGGTAAGCCTGTTTAGAAAGAGGAAACATATGTGCTGCTCAGGGGATTTGAAAGACCCGGTGGGAATGGCTGTTTATTTGTCTTTTGATCACAAAGCTTGGGGTTTGGCTCCAAGGCTGATGGTCTTGAGCCCTCTTTTCCACCCCCCTCCTGAGACTTTAATCTTCTTCTAACATTCCTTTGGCCCATGGAGTGCCTGGGAAGTGGAGAGAAGGGGGGCATATGCAGGTGGACAAAGATTGGTCAGCCTCCTCAGTGTCTGGCCTCAGTGTCACTTCCTATGGGGGACTGTGGCTCCTTTTGAGATCAGCTTCAGAGTCTAGCCTTCCCCCCACCACCACTTGTCCTACAAACAACCAAAAGGAAAAGAAAATGAAGGCACCCACCCTCCACAAAGCCCCAGGAAACTGTTATTTTGAAGAGTGAATTTTTTGTGTTGTTAGCCCCATCTTATCACTTGCCTTTTATGGACTCTGACAGGCAAAGCGAGGTGAAGGGTTGCAGTGTACAACTTGCTTATTTTATAGGCAAGGATGCTGCAATCCACAGGATTCTGAGGCCTATCCAAGTCACACAGTTCCTCTGTAAGGGCTGCAGGGCTGGCCCCTATTTCATCATGTGATCCCTCTCTGGCATTTTTCAGGGCACCCCACAGCCTTGTGCAATGTGAGCTGCCCATGCCTAGCCTGAAACCCTAGCAAGCAGAGACAGTTTTCTTTGAATCAGCATGCACACCATGCAGAAGTCCCTACAGGAGGACACATTAAGAAAATAAAATTCAAATCACCCCTCTGGTACACTTTTCCCTCCCTCTCCTGATAGCACACAGAGAGAAGCTGATTCTTAGGTAAGCAGGTGGGCATTTATAGGGCCAGGTGGTAAGGCCAGCAAGACCATCACACATTTTTTTTCTGTCCCCAGGAACCCAGCTTGGGCCCCAAGGATAAGATGAGAGCCTCCATGCAAGACTTTGAACGTTGACTGGCCTCTCACCTCACCAAGGAGTTGAATAGCCTCTCGGGGGACTTGGTTGCACCCACATTCCTCCCATGGCCTACTCCCTCCCTTGGCACAAAGCCAAGTGAACACCTGGGTGTCAGATGACCTTGGGAGACTGTAAACCAATTCTGAACTGCATTTCTCAAGTCATCTAGCTTCACAGGGGATTGCATGAAGTTTCACTTTAAAATAGAAATAAAAAGTCCTCAGCCTGGCGAAGTGATTTTACTCAAGCAACAAAATAGAAAGGTAGAAGATGAAACTCTGGGAACAAACCTCTGTGCTCTATGGGTCTCCGGAAAAAGAGATCGGGCAGAGCTTGTGCACAGAGGCAGGAGCTGCTTGTGCAGAAATGGAAATGCTCCCCCATCTTTCCTTCCACACTAAGTTGCTTCATTATATTTTCAGGCGAACGAGTCATGGGTTCCTGGTGCGCAGTGCTGTCTTTTTCAATTAATGCTTTTCACAGAAGTTCAGGTTTTAAACATCTCCCCCTCTCTTCCCAGGTCTGTTACATTTCCCAGAATGGTTCCCAGCGCTGGAGATAATTCCTTTTCGGAGAACCTACATTTCTCACCTGCTGATTGCAATTAGCTACTGCCAGCTGGGGCCTGGTGTGCAGCTGAAAAGCTAACAAGAAGTGGAGACCACGCAGAACCCAGACAGAGCAGAGGAAGTGCATAAATAAGGAATGATGCCCGCGTTTAGGCGGGGCTGCTGTGAACTGGAGGCTTCCTGACCCTCCACATTGTCCTCCCTCTTCTCAGTCTGTACCGCCTACCTCTCCCTTGATTATTATTGTTACTTTTTTGTCTCTGGGTTTGTAGCTTACACTTAACATCACAACCACAATTTTACCACTAAATACATTTTGTTAGGCAGTAAACAACCTTGGAAGAAAAGTGAAATCCAAATAGTGTTTCTGTTCCAATAATGTTTGTGATCTGTGGTGGATTCAGGCAGGCCCTCTAGACTCCCCTGCCACCATGAAGGGTTAGCAGAATTTGGAGACACTGGGAACCCCTAATATGGATCTCTCATTTTATGTATGAGAGCATGGAATCACAGAGCAGAGGAAGATCATATGATGTCTTAGAGGAAGTTGCAGGGTGAAGAGTCCGGATCCCTACCTCAGAGTGCTAATCACTGAACTATCTCGCTTTTGACTATGATGGGCAGTAGAGTTGTTGAGTCTGGGAGGAGATTGCCCAAAATTAAAATCAATCTCTTAAGCAATGTAGTCTCCAACTCAGGGCAACATTGCTAGCCTTCCTCGTGGTTCAGGACTTGCTACCGGAGCTTTGCCATCCAGGGGTGATAGTTCACAGCTACTGACAAGAATCCTCTGCATGCCCACTATGTAAGGGAAGTGTGTTTGACCTTTAGGGCTCCTTTGGGTTTGGAGTACAGGCAACCATGGGGACAAACACCAAATCAGGATAAATGAGTAGCAACCTTTTGCAGCTCAGGATAATATGACTGGTGGGAGACCAGCCTCATGAGGTCTACGGCTTCTGGCGCAAGCATACATGCTTAGCAGGGGTGGGCTAAATCCTTTCCAACCTGGTCCAAGCAGAACATTCCCTGCCCAAATCACCACCCCTCAGGAAAGGCTGTCTTGTTTAAGATTTAGGCTGAAGGAGTTATATTTTCTTCCCAGAAGCAGACAGTAATTCAAAGAATGTGGGCTTTGCACTTTACTCTTAGCTCTGTTTTGTGATAGACATATACCTCAGCCTCTGTTATATTATCCATAACATCCATAACACTTATCAGTCTATTTTATATTTACTATAACAAAGTATCCTAGCTTAGGTGTTTTCTAAGGAAAAGAGATTTATGTAACTCATAGTTCTGGGGATCCAGGAGTGTGCTCCTAACTTCCACTCAGTTCTGGTGAGAACTCTGTAATGGTTGACATCACAGTGGTGGGAATGTGTGTGGGAAATGGTCTCGAGCAAGACAGGGGCAAAGATGGGCAAGACTTGCTCTTTTGTAGAAACTCACCGTAGTTGAACCTAATAAGCCTAACAAGAACTACAATGATCCCTTCTGAAGGTGGCATCCTCAATGTTCTAATCACCTTTGACTATGTCCTATTTCATAGTATACCACCTCAATATGTCCATAAGGGACGAGGCTTCCACCACACGAAACTTTGGGAGACAAGTGCCATGCAATCATACAGGAGCAGCAAAAGGGACAGAAGTATACATAGATTCTCTATCATCATTCAGTTTTCCTTTTCTAGTAATAACTCTATATGTTATCGATGAGAAAACAAAAACACAGGAAAGGAAGTCACGCTCCCAAAGTCACAGGTTCTTTGACTGCTTCCAGCTTCCTGCTTTGTCTCCCATGAGACACTCAGGGAAGAAACCACAATGAACTCTGTGAAAACAAAGTCCATTGTTTGACCAGAAGCAGGTTCTGCATTCTGGTAAATGTTTAACAGGTAGTAAGGGGTTGGAGGAGGAAAGGTAAGGAGAAAATTCTAATTGGCAGTCTTATTGATATTTATTATGTAATTGTGATAATTACATAGATAATTTGGAATCCACATGCAATCATTAGAAATACCACAAAGAAGTCATCTTGTATCTTTCATTCAGTTTCCTCCAATGGTAACATCTCCTAATAGTGTAATGTCATAATTATATCAACATGATATAATCCACTAATCTTCACGTTTTCCCAGTTTTACCTGCATGTGTTTGCATTTTTAGTTCTATAATATTTTATCGCCCTGTGAGTTCCAGTGCCTAGCTCCACAAGTGAAGATACAGAACAGGGCAGGCTAGGTGAGACACACCTGTAATCTCAGCACTTTGGAGACGGAGACTGGAGGATCACTATTCAAGCCCAACCTGAGCAATTTGGCAACTTAATGAGACTTTGACTCAAAACAAATTTAACAAGGGCTGTGGATGTAGCTCAGCGTAGAGGCCCTGAGTTCAAATCCCAGTAACTCTCAAATACAGACTAAATACAGGATAGTTCCATGATGACAAGGACCACTCTGTTGCTAACTCCATCTCCCTTCTTCTCTATCTTGACCTATGCTTAACCCTTGACAATCTCTAATCTTTCCACTCCTTCTAAAATCTTGTCAATTGAAAATCATACAATATGTATAATGTATATGGTGTGGAACTTTTTGACATTGACTTTTTCACAACATAAGCTATCACATTTGATTCAAGTTCTGTACTTATTCCTTTTTATTATTAAATAACATTCCATGCTATGAATGTTCCGTGATGTGTTTATTCATTTACTGAAGGACATTGTTTACAGACTTAGGTTACAGACTTATGTATAATTTTAAAAGTCCATATATGTAATTTTTAGTGAACATAAATTCTCATTTCCTTGGAAACTTTGTAATCAGCCAAATAATTGCAATTGTTATGTTATGTGATGGTTGTAACTTAATAGTTTTTTTTTTCCTTGTGATATTGGGGACAGAACCTAGGGCCATCATACTGAACAATATGCCAGGCTCTTTTTTTTTTTTTTTTTTTTTTGCAGGACCGGAGTTTGAACTCATGACCTTGCACTTGCCAGGCAGGCACTTGTGCCACAGAGCTATCTCCCCAAGCCCCTGCCAAGCTCTTTCTTAATTTCTCATTTAGAGAAAGTGTTTCACTAAGTTGATAAATTGCCTAGGCTGGGCCTGAACTTGCAATCCACCTGCCTTGGTCTTACAGAGTGCTAGGATTATAGGAGTGTGCCAGCATGCTCAATGAGAGTTCTTTATACGTATACCATAAATACTTGCTCTTTGTGTCAAATATGGGGTTTGAAAATATTTATTTCCCATCATTCCTTTCCAGGCCATAACAGGGTGTTTCCTCAAGCAAAAGTTGTTCAGATGAGGTCTAATTTTACTCATTTTCTACAGGTTGTATTTTGGGCTTCAAGTCTAATAATTTTGTGCTTAGCTCTCTATCACAAAAATTCTGGTTTTTCACCTAAATTCTTATGTTATATTTTTATTTTTCACTTTAATGAACTTCATGATTCCCCTTTGTATGTGATGGGACTAGAACCTAAGGCCTCATACATGGAGGAGCTGTGCTCTACCACTGAACTACATCTCCTCCATCCTCATTCCTAGTCTTCTGTGATACATCTTCCCCTAAATTTTTCCTATAAGGTGTAAGGGTCACATTAATTATCATTGGTCTAACCTTCTTCTCTATTTCCTTCCTTCCTTCCTTCCTTCCTTTTTTCCCTCCTTCCTTTCATTTTGCCCAATAGATGTCTAATTTTTCTACCATTATTTCTCTATTAAATTATTTTTGGACTTTAATAAAACTTTAGTGAGTATATGTGTCTATTTCTGGGTTCTCCAGTCTGTTCCACTGATCTGCATCTATTTTTCCATCACTTTTTATGCCAAATTTTGCTATAGAACATACAATAAATTAGTTTTCGTATAGGAGGCAAATTAAGAGGAAGGAATTAAAAGCCACAGGGAAAACACAAAATAGATTAGGAAGTCAAATTACTAATTTAAGGATCTGGGGAGATAGCTCAGTGGAATATGTGCTTACCTGGCAAACACAAGGTCCTGAGTTCAATCCCTGATACTACAAAAATTACTGATTTAAAAATTAAAATTAACATTTTCTGATTTTTATTATGCTAAGTAAATGTCCATTTTCATACACAAAAATAATAATAAACTTTAATGTGCAGTAAAGGTATTCCTCCCATTTTATCCAATCTACTTAGCATAGTTCTGGCAGTTCTAGGGATTGTGCCTTTCCACAAAAATTTTATAAATTTTATTTTGATCTACAAAAAATCAGGAAAATTGACATAATTATTACTCTGAGTCTTCTAATCCAGTATTGAACTGTCTTACCCCTTATTGGCTCTTTCTTTTTAAACAATTGTTTGGTGAATTTCATCACACAGGTCCTGTCATTGTCTTTTAAATATATGCTTAAGTATTTCTTAAAACATACAGTTCCATTTTTATTCATTTTAATGAGAAAAGAAAGATAAATAGAAATGAAATAGTTTCAAAACAGGTTAGGAGGGCAGTTACAATAATTAATACATTGCATATTATTGTCGTTATAGTAGTTATTCATAAGACAAGATACAGACATAATATCTTGTCTAAACAGTATTAGTACAGACTTTTATTCTCAATGAACTAAAAGAAAGTAGCTGTATATCTACCCTAACTCTTCTGTACTACACACAGCTCTTACAACTGTTTTGTCAAGTACATACCTGAAACTGTAAGTATTTACAATTCCTTTGAGTTACTGTAAATGACATTTTCCTCCCTATTTGTTTCATTTTAATTATCTTTCCTGGTCTATGTTTGCAGTACATAATGTTTACATTTCTTGTGGGACGCTAGTACATGACACAATGCATCTTACTTTTTTCTTTATCCCATTTTCCTTCCTCTCTCTCCCCCTCCATCTCTTCACCCCCTTCCCACTTGAGAAAGAGCTCATTACTTCCTATAATGTATCTTTCATTTTATTCTTATTTATATTTTTGGTTCCTTATATAAGAGAACAATGGGATATTTTCAGGGAAATAGTACCAATAGTCAACAAAGGGGAATGGACCGGTTTAAAATGCTTCTGTCTAGCAAAAGAAGCAACCAACAGAGTGAAACAGAACATCAGAATGTGGAAAAAATTGCCAGGTGTGGCGGCACACGCCTGTAATCCCAGCACTTGGAAGGCTGAGGCAGGAGGATCAGTGTGAGTTCTAGACCAGCCTGGGCTACAAAAGTGAGCTCAAGGCCAGTCTAAACTGCACAGTGAGACCCTGTCTCAAAAAGACAAAAAAAAGAATGTGAAAAAATTATGAGAGCCATTCCTCAGATATAGGGCAAGTATGTAAAATATAGAAATAGATCAAAAAAGAAGTACATAATAAAATATACCCCCTAAAATAAAAGATCTAATCAAAAATGGGCAGGTGAAATGTTATGTAAAATATGTAGTGTATATTCTGAACCATGTTGGACTCATTTCTTAGTCCTAGAATTATTCTTGTGTACTCTGGGATCTTAGGTGTACATAATCACATAGTCTGCAAGCGGGGATGTTTTCCTTTCTGAATTTTATGCCTTTCATTTCTTTTTCTTGCTTATTGCATTAAAACTAGAACATTCTATAATCTGGCAACTATGATGAGAATGAACTTTTTTTTTTTTTTTTTTTTTTTTTTTTTTTTTTTTTTTTTTAGGAACCAGGGATTGAACTCAGGACCTTGCACTTGCCAGCTAGTCACTTGTGCCCTGGAGCTACCTCCCTGGCCCTGAGTATGAACATTCTTACTTTGCTCTCAATCTTAAAGGGAGAGAGTTTTTCTAACAGTATGTTTAAAGTTAGCTCTCAGTTTCTTGTAAACATACTTCATCATTGTTCTCTCCTATTATAATTTCCTTACAATTTTTATCATGAAAAATACTTAATTTTCAAATTTTTGTTTTTTTTTAATTCTGCCGACATTTTTGGACTTGTTATGATGGGTAGCCTTGATTGACTTTTTTTTGTGTGTGTATGGTCGGCATACCCTAGGGACAAGGCTGGCACAACATATGGTACCCAGAATCAAACCATGGTCCCTTCATTTTGCCTAAGCTTGCCTAAGTGAGCACTTTAGACCGCTGCATTATCTCACAGGCCTAGCATTGATTGATTTTTATATGTCACCTTTGCATAAGTAGAATCAGTCCCACTTGATCCTGAATGTAATTATTTGTACAAATTATTGAATCAGATTTTTGTTTATAAGTTCATGAAGCCCAGTTGCCATGTAGTTTTTGTATTGTCTATACTGCAAATATAAAATGTCCTCATAAAATGAACTGGGAAATATTGCCTTCTCTACTTTCTAAGAAAGGCTGGGTAAAATTGGCACCAATTATTTTAAGTATTTCATAAAAATATCCATCTATCTGAGCCTACACATTTTTAGATGGGGAGAAAATTTTTATATCACAATGCTAATGTGTTTAATGATGATAGTAGTATATCATGCATGTATTTCATCTTTATTGTGGGTTATTAATGCATGGTTTTTGAGAAATTGTTTTTTTTCTTCCAAGTTGTCAAATGTTTGAGTAGCAAGTTATTCCTTGTATTTCTTCATTTTCTTTTTTTTAATAGCTCTAGGATGCATAGAGACATCTCCTTCATTTCTGATATTTGTGATTCACATTTTTTCTCTTTATGTCAGTTTTGCTACAGGTTTATTGATTTTATTGCCTTTTCAGCTGGAACCAGGTTTTCCTTTCATTGACTTTTTTTTGTGTGTTCTCAATTTCATTTATTTCTGCCATTTTTCTATTATTTACTCTCATTTGCCTACTTTGTTGGGATCTACTTTCTTCTTATTTATCTTGTTTTTGATGTGGGAACAGATAGCATTGATTTGAGACCTACATTCTTTCTAAGTTTAGTGTAATATAACACCCTTTCAGAAATACTTCAGCTACATCACACAAGCTTTGATATATTGTACTGTCATTTTAATTCTTTCCTATGTATTTTTAAGTTTTCTTTGGTATTTGATCTTGGGTTCATGGATTGCTTAAAAAGTATGCTGCATAATTTTCAATTGCTGTAGATAGTCTTATTATGTTCCTGCTACTGACTTTTGCTTTGATCCTGCTATACTTGAAGGACATACTCTGCATCACTTTAATGCTTTGAAATGTTTAGAGGCTAATTTTATGACCCCAAATATGATCTATCTTGATAAATGTTTCATGGTTCCTTGAAAAGAATTTGTGATTGATTCTGTTGGTCGATGATGCTCTTCAGTTCTTCTCAGTCTTGGCTAATTTTTGGTCTAGTAGTTCCATCAATTGCTAAGAATGAAGTATTAGAATTTCAAACTAACATTGCAAAATTGTCAAGTTTTCCTTTAAGCTCTATCAGCTTTTGCTTTGTGTGTTTTGAAGCTCTATGTCTTCTTGAGGGACTTGATCCTTCCGTAATAATGTGATGCACCTCTTCCATCCTAGTGAATTTTTTGCTCCGAAGCATACTCTAATTGATATTATAAATGCGTCTATTTTTTAAAGTTAACATTTGCATTTTTATGTTTAGCATACCTAAGTCACTGTGTTTGATATGAGATTATTTTAGAAAATACAGTTGAATCATGAGATCCTGTCTATATGATTTCATTTTGACTATTTTAGTCAGGCCATCACCACTTAAAATAGCTATTAATCTGTAGATAGAAGACTGCCATCGTATTGTTTGCTTTGCAGTCTTGTTTCCTGTTTCTTCATTTCTCTTTTCTTGCCTTTCTAGGTGTTACTTGCACATATTTTATGATTCCATTTTATTTTAATTACTGTTGAGTATATTATATTCTTAGTGTCTCCTCTAAGTATCATAATATACATAGTTATATCCTACAGGGATCAGTGTTTTATTGCTTTGAATTAAGGACTGAAGTCTTCTTTTTATGTCCTTTTACACTCCTCACTTTTGAAACGTGATTGTTTTAGATATTTTCTCTGCATTTATTAACACCAGATGCTGTTAGGAAGTTTTCTTCAACCGTCAAATATGAGTAAAGTAACTCATGGGGAAGAGAATACTCTTCCTTACATTTGCACATCACCTTGTTCTTTTTCCTTCTGAAGCTTGAATCTTTCTTCCTTTTATAGTTTCCTTTCCACTCAGAAAGATTCCTTTAGTCATGCTTTAAGGGTAAATTTGCTAGGAATGCATGCTTTTGCTTTTCATTTGTCTAAGAATGTCTTTATTTCTTCTTCATTCCTGAAGTATAGCTTCACCGGATTTAGAATTCACAGTTGACAGTTCTTTTCTTTCAGCATTTGAAAAAGTTTCTGCCACTTCTACTTCGCCTACATGGGATTCAGTGAAAAGTCAGCTGTTGTTTGAACTGATGTTCCCTTTAAACAGTGCACTGTTTTTCTCTGCTTGAACTTACTTCATTTTTGCTTTGTCTTTAATTAAAGGTATTTCATTATTGTTTTAATATGAATTTCCATGAGTTTGCTCAGGTTAAATCTGTGCATTTGGGTGTTCTGCTAAATTTGAGGAGGTTTTCAACCATTATTTCTGCAAAGTCAAGAAGCTTAAACTCTTTAGGTCCTATATTCTTGTGTCCTCTTGGTATGCTGATGTTATGAATTTAGATAGCTTTTTTATTGCTCCTTCTCCCTCAAAAGCCACTAATTTTTATAGGTCTTTATTCAGTATATTTTTGTTGTTCAAATTAAATAATCTTGAATTTTTAAACCACGTTTAACAATTCTCTTTGTAGTCATTTCCGTAATATTCCCAGTCCATTTGATGAGGGTTTCAAACTTTTGTTATTGTATTTCAGTTATTCAATTTCCATTTGTACCCTTTGTTCCTGTATATGACTATTTCTATTTCTCTTGTTTTTCTCATTCCTTTACCTTCCTCTTCCCCTCCTTATTTACAAAAGCTTTGCCTCCATTTATTCCTTCTTTTCTCATTTTGCCTTTTTTTCGCCTTTCTGTACTTACCCCATCACCCATCTCTTGTTCCCCTTCCTGATTGAGCATTGTCTTCCTATTTCATAATATCTAGTTTATATCCTTATCCTTATTTACACTTTCAGTTTCTCACACCACAGAAACAATGTGCTATTTACATATGTGTGCTTCACTGATTTCACTTAAGAGTATAGTCTCAATGAGTGTCTACCTAGAAGTATCTCAAGTTTATCCTTCTTTATGGCTGAGTAATCCTCCATTGTACAAAAATCCCACATCATCTTTATTTGTTCATCAGATGATAGACATTTGGGCGGTTTCCAAGATTCGACTCTTACAAACTGTGCTACTATAAACATGGGTGTGCATATATTGTTGTGATATGGTGCTTTTAATACTTTTGAGAACATACCAAGAAGGGGAACAGCTGAGTAAAATAGAAATGCTAATTTTAGTTTCTTGAGGAATTTCCACACTGATTATCACAGGAGAAAAACAGCAGTGAAGGGCAACAGATTCTCTGCTTTTACCCATCAACCTCCAAATTGTCATTTTTCCTTTGTTTTTTATTTTTGGCCACAAAGCTCGGTTTTTGGTTCCTCTGATGGCAACTATTCTTCTGTGAAATGAGGGCCATTTTTTTTCTTGTTTCAGAACCCCTATTTGTTTATTTATTTATTTTTATGACTGGCTCATCCTGCCCTGAGGGCAGGGCTGGCGGAGCATGTGATGCCAGGGATCGATCCGCGGTCCCTGCAGCCGCCCAAGCTTTCCTAAGCAGGCGCTTTAGACCACTGAGCCATCCTGCCGGGCCCCAATGAGGGCCATTTTAGAGAGAAAAAATATTAAAGTTTCCAGGGTTGTTGTAATAAGAAACTAGTTTAGTTTACATATGTACCACATAGTCGTGATTTATAGGATTAGTTCTTAAAGGATTCTGTAATCACTTTCCTAAGAGCAATGTATCATTAAATGTTTCTTTCAAAAAAAAAAAAAAAAAGAATAAAAAAGAAAACCTGTTTCTTTACTATGATCTTTCCATTTATTTCAAACAAATTCATAATCATTTGCTGAAGCTATCTTATGGTGGTTGCTTTAACCTTTGTCAGATATTTCAAAATTAGACTCATCTTGTTATTGGCATTAGGTAATTATCTTTGTGGTTCAAGTTGTGATTTTCCTGGTTCTTACTATAATGAATAAGTTTAACTGTATCTTTGACACTTAGTGCATTATTTCAGAGACTATTGAAGTCTTCTATTTCACAGTCATTTTCCTTGTTTTCATTTAGCTGGTAGGTTCTGTTGCAACTTTTGTGGGATGTAGTTCCAATGACAATTTACTTTTAGGAAGTTTTGTCATAATATTCTGCTCTAATGTTGGCTCCTTGATTTTTCAAGGGTGATTCCCTGGACATCTCACTGATATTAAATGGGGAGCACAAGATGCCAGACCTACAAGGAGGAGAATATTTCCTATGACCTGTTTACTGCCATCTGATGACATTTGCCTTCCTGTTATATTTTCACGGGTGTCCTGGAGAAATGTACACCCTTCCCTGTATACCTTTTGCCACTTAGTGAAATACTAAGAGCCACAGGGTCTGCATTGCTTTTTGACATTAAGTGGAGGTTCTGGAGAAACTAATGCTGATACTAGGTCAGCTGAGAAACACAGACACTGTCGTTTGCATCAATACTTGCACAAAGAACTATTTCTGCTTGGTGTGGAGCAAAATGTTCTCACTGGACAGGGTCTGAAGAGGTTGAGGAAGCTGAGATAAAGAACTTAACCCATCCTCCTTGCTCTTGTAGAATAAGTTTATAGGTTCGCTGACTCCTATTGTGGAAAAAGAATTTTCCACACCTGTCAGTAAGAGGCACAGAAAGGATTTTATTGGGCAGAAATAAAAGATACAGACTCACAGAAATAGAGTATGGTCCACTGGAGAGAGAAGTTCCTTATTTTCTGAAACAGGGAACATTTATTCTTCTCTTGAGAGGATGGAAACTCTGGAAAAAGGTTTCCCAATCCCAGCAGAGTAGTGGTTCAGTCTACCCATAAGGCCTACTTTTTCTTTTTCTTCTTTTTTTAAAAGATAGGTAATTTAAGTACTCTTTGAATTCTCTGAACTTGTTCCATTATCATAGGATCAAGTTGATGCCCCTAGTTTTCTCAATTAAGTTAACTTATGGACATCAGTATTTTTGATAAATTTTTGGTCTGATGTATCAGGAAAAAAAGGAGCCTACCCAAAGAATGTTCATATGAATCGCCTTGGTTGATTTTGACTGGGTTCGTATAATGTCACTCAAGACTCACTTCAGCCCACTGTTATTGCTAGTTATGAGCCAAAGAGTGAATGGATATCTCTTCATGTCATGGCTGTGAATAGACTGGGATAATAGAGCCACTGGGCATAGGTCTCCTTGTGAAGCCTATGGTGGCTTTGCCTAACTGTGGAAAATAATGAAAGACTGAGAAAAAGAAAGCTCAGGGAACCCATAGTATTGTTCTTCAAGTTCTGAGGTACCAAACAAGTCATTTTCTTCTATCCAAGACTCAGCACTCTTCTTTCATTTTCTGTTGAACAGTTTCCTGGGTTTTTTTTTTCTTGCATTTAAAGTGGAATGCTTTTCCCTGCCCAGAACCCAAAGCAGCAGGCAAGCAGGTAGGAACTATTAGCCTGGGGATCCCCGCACCACCAGAACGTCTTCCCCTCCCAGATCCCAACCCAGGCATCTGCTGTGGAACACTGCAGCAAAACTCCCTGCAGAAAAGCTGGGGGTCAGACCCCTCAGCTATTCAAGCAGGTGAATATTTTGCCAGAGGTGCACAGAAGGTTCACTTCCATGAGCTATAGAAGGAAGGAGCTGAGCACAGCAGCTAGACTCAGCCAGGAACAGCTGGAAAAGACTAAACTTGGTGGATCCACACCCAAATTTTAAAAGGCGCAAACGATGTAACTTCACCAAAGTTCTACACCAAAGGTCAGAGGACAGTGCTATACAAAATGACAAAGAGAAGCAGAAAGATGCAATCTTAAGCCCAGAGGCTACCCAGAACAAATGCAAGAGATGCTAGCATAGAAGAAGATGGGAGACCCGGCGGGATGGCTCAGAAGATGGGAATCATAGAACTGAAATCTTTGAATAGTATGTGAAGTAAAGAAAAAATGCAAAAATGTATAGAGGAACTCAGATCAGAAATAACCTCTGAAGTAAAAAGACATCTCTGAATTAATAGCATCTTAAGTAAAGGCACAACTGCAGAAAGGTAGAGAAGTAATCAGAACAGAAATAATCTCTGAAGTAGAAAAAGGAGGGATAACTATAACAAAAGGTTTAATAAATGCTTCTAAAGAAGGAAGACAATGATAAAAATTAGAGGAAAATAGGAAAATGATTGAATCTTTGAATGAACAATACAGGAAAGAAACAGATTGCATGAAGTAGTTTCAAAGAAATATACAGAAAACTAAAATCTCAATCATACTCTGGCAGCACCATATGAATGAAAGTGAAGATAGAGTTTCAAATCTTGAAGACACAGTTGCAGTTAGTGAAAAGATAAGAAAGGATCTCATAAAAGCAACTAGGATGCAGGAAAAAATAATTCAACATCTGCAAGATGATGTAAACATGAACAATGTGAGACCAATAAGGATCAACGAGAAAGAAGGAGTCAATACAAATGATATAAAAAGAATATGGGCAGAAGAAATAGCAGAAAACTTCCCAAATATGAGAAAGAAATTTGGCATTTAGGTAACTGAAGCAGACAGAACTTCAAATAACATCAACCCAACTAAAAACACACCCAGACATATAGTAGTAAATATCCCAGAAATCCAGCAGAAGAATAACATACTAAAAGCCACTAGAGAAAAGAAACATCACATTTAAAGGACAACCCATCAGAATAATGACAGATTTCTCTTTAAAAACCATGAAGTCAAGAAGAACATGGAGCAAAGTCTTTAAAGTCCTCCATGAAGGGAGCTGGGGAGATGGCTCCGAGGCACAAGTGCCTGCTGGGCAAGTGCAAGTTCGTGAGTTTGAACCCCAGTCCCACAAAAAAAAAATAAAGTCCTCCATGAAAACAAATTCCAGCCAGACTGCTATTCCCTGCAAAACTCTCTTTCAAGTATGAGGGAGAAGTGAAATACTTCCCTGACAGAGAACAACTAAAGAATTTTAGGATGTAAAAGGCAGCCCTACTCACACTTGTAAAAATATTTTAGAGAGGGACCAAAATGACCCAAACTCCATGAATGAGAACAGAAAGATCCCAACAAATAGGACAACCAACTAAACACAGGAGAAAGTGGGGTAAACAATAGTAGGTAAGAAGCATGTCAATCATAAGTCATTTCAATTATAACCATCAATTTAAATGGACTTAATTCTCCAATTAAAGGAAATAGACTGTCATGGTGTATTAGGAAGCAAAATCCAGCACTATGCTGTGTACAAGAAACACACTTAACTCATAAAGAAATTCACAGATTGAAAGTCAAAGAAAGGAAAATAATACTACATGTTCCAGCACTTCAGAAAAAAGCAGAGTAGGAATCCTATTTAGAGATATTCTGAACTTCAAACCAAGATTGATCAAATGAAATAAAGAAGGCCACTACATTCTGATTAGGGGGAAAGTTCAAGAAGAAGTGGTAACACCCAGAAATCTGGAAACACCCAACACAAGAGTACCCAGCTGTATAAGACATATCTTTTTTTTTCTTTTTGAGACAGGGTCTCGCTATGCAGTTGAGGCTGGTCCTGAGCTCACTTTTGTAGCCCAGGCTGGTCTCGAACTTGCACCAATCCTCCTGCCTCAGCCTCCCGAGTGCTGGGATTATAGGCGTGAGCCACCACGCCCGGCTTGTATAAGACATATCTTAATGGACATGAAAAATCTAATGTTCAATATCACTATCTTAACAGGAGAATTTAACACCCCTTTATAACAAAAAGATAGGTGAAGCAGACAAAAAGTTAACAAAGAAGTAGAAGATCTGAACCAGAACTTTGAACAACAGGACTTACTGGACATATTAAGAGTGCTCCATCCCATCACTTCTGAATACACATTTTTTTCAGCTGCACATGGGACATTTTCTAAAATAGACCACATACTAGTCGATAGATCATGCTTAAGTATTTGCAAGAAAGCAGAAAATTTATCTGACCATATTATCTGACCACAGTGCAATGAAACTGTAAATAAAGGACAAAAGAAACCACAAGAACCCTGGAAATACATCAAAATTTAACAATACCCTTCTCAGCGACCAGTGGGTTACGGATGAACTTAAACAAAAAATTAAAAAATATCCACAATTTAATGAAAATTCAGACACAGCTTACCAGAATTTATGGGATGCAATAAAAGCAGTTCTTAGAGGGAAATTCATAGCTGTAAACTCACAAATAAAGAAAACAGTGGGAACAAATAAATACTCTAATGCAGCACCTAAACCGATGAGAAAATGAAAGGTAAACAAAACCAAAAGTCCATAGATGAGAGGAAAGTATAAAGATTAGAGCAGAAATTAATTCAATTGAGACAAAGAAAATGATATAAAGAATGATATAAAGCTAGTTCTTTGAAAGATTGACTAAAATTGATAAGCCCCTATCTAACCTCATCAAAAAGAGGGAAAAAAAAGGACTTAAATTCAAGCAATAAAAAACAAAAAGGGTGAAATTACTACAGACGCAGTGCAAAATTAGAAGACCATTCACAGCTACTTTGAAAATCTTTGCTCACATAATTGAAGACACAGGTGAAATGGACGGATTCCTAGAAAGGTACAAATGACCAAAACTCAATCAAGAAGATATAAGAACTCTGAATAACAGTCAATAAAATACAAAATGTAATAAAAGGTCTACCTACAAAGAAAAGCCCAGGTCCCTGTGGATTCACCACTGAATTCTACAAGAAATTTACAGAAGACATAATCCCAATACTTCTCAAAATCTTCAATGAAATTGAAAAGGATGCAATCCCCCCAAAATCATTCCTAGAGGCAAGCATTACACTGATATGAAAACAAGAAAGATGCATTCAAAAAGAGAACTACAGCCCAATTTCTCTCATGAACATACACGTAAAAATTCTCAATAAAATCCTCACCAATAGAATACAGGAAATCATTAAGAGGCTAATACACCATGACAAGGTAGGATTCATTGCAAGGTTGTAACAACTACTCTCTATATGCAAATGTATAAATGGAATACATTTTATCAACAGAGCCAAAAACAAAAATCACACTATCATCTCGATGCAGAAAAGGCTTTTGACAAAGTCCAACACTTACTCATGTTCACAGTCCTACAGAAAATTGTAATAGAAGGCCTCTAACTAACTCTGATAAAGGCCGTCTATGACAATCCAACAGCTATCATAATTCTTTTTTTGGGGGGGGGCGGGACTGGGGTTCGAACTCATGACCTTGCAGTTGCCAAGCAGGCACTTGTGCCACAGAGCTGTCTCCCCAGCCCCTATCATAATTCTAAATGGGGAAAAACTGAAGTCTTTTACTCTCAGATCTGGTACAAGGCAAGGATGTCCTCTATCACCACTCCTATTTAATATAGTTCTTGAATCATTAGCTACATTAGACAAGAGAGAAATAAAAGGAGTAAAAATAGGTAAAGAAGAGGTTAAATTACCATTATTTGCCAATGACATGACAGTCTACTTAGAAGACCCCAAAAAATTGCACAAAGAAACTACTAGAATTAATATACAAATTATAGCAGGATACAAAGTCAATACACAAAAGTCAATGGCATTGCTCTACACAGATCACAAACACACTGAGAGAGAAATTAGAGAAACAATTCCTTTTTATGACAGCACCTAAGAAAATGAAATCCTTGGGAATTAACCTAACTAAAGAAGTAAAAGACCTTTTCAGTGAACCCTAGAGGGCTCTGAAAAAAAGAGATCCTAGAGGATTTCAGAAAATGGAAAGATATACCCTGCTCCTGGATAGGAAGAACCAACATTGTGAAGATGGCCATATTCCCTAAATTGTTATATAAATTTAATGCAATACCTATCAAAATACCATCAACATACATCACAGACCTGGAGAAATCATTCCTAAAATTTATTTGGAACCAAGAAAGACCTAGAATAGCAAAGACAATGATGGGATACAAAGATAAGGCAGGAGGCATTGCAATTCCTGACTTAAAATTATGCTACAAAGCTACAATGAGAAAATCAGCATGGTATTGGCAAAAAAAATAGACCTGAGGATGAATGGAATAAAGTACAAGATGCATAAGTAAATACAAATACACTCAGCCATCTTATCTGTGACAAAGGGGCCAAATATGTTTACTGGAAGAAAGATAGCCTCGTTAACAAAGGATGCTGGAAAAACTGGTTTTGTCCAAGCCAAAAATTACAACTTGACACAGGGCTACCGCCATGCACTAAACTCAAGTCAAAATGGATTCAAGATCTAAATATTAAAAGAGAAACACTAAATCTCCTGGCAGAGAATGAAGTAGGAAATCTTGAAGATATTTGGGTAGGCAAACAGTTCATGAACAAAAATTAAAATGCATGTTTAACACTTGAAAGATTCAACAACTGGGACCTACTTGCTGAGTTTTGCTTCTCAGAGGAAATTACCCACAGAGTTAAAAGATAACCCCCAAATTTTGATGACATCTTAACTAATAAATATTCAGACAAAGGTCTTCTATCTAGAATTTATAAGGAAGTAAGAAGCATTGAAGTCCAAAATTGGAAGACTCAATCCAGAAATGGTCATATGAGATGAACACACACTTCTCAGAGGAAGAAATAGCAGAAGCTTACAAATACATGCAGTGCTCCACATCACTATACATCTGTAAAATGAAAATTGAAACCACACTTAGATATCATCTCACCCCAGAAAGAATGGCTATGATAAAGAAATCAACGAACAACAAATGTTTGGGAGGCTGTAGGAAAAGGGAACACTTCATTGTTTTTAGAAAATGGAGACTGGTGCAACCATTATGGAAATGAGTGTGGAGACTCCTTAAAAATCTAGGACAAGAAATCCCATTGAATTCAGCTATCCCCCTACTGGGAATCTTTCCAGAAGAACTGAAAACATCACATCATGGTGATGTTTATGCTCCCATGTTTATCGAAGCACTATTTGTTATAGCCAAATCTTGTAAACAACCAAAATGCCTGTCACCTGAAGAACGGTTGAAAAAGATGTGTTTTTGTACAATGGAATATTACTCAGCCACAAAGAATGATAAACTCAAACCCTTCATATGTAAGTAGATATATCTTTTTCATTACTTTTCCTAAGAAATAATGATGTGACAGATTCAGTCCTGGAAATAACCAAAATGCCCATCACCTGAAGAATGATTGAAAAAGATGTGATATTTTCATAAAATGGAATATTACTCAGCTATAAGGAAAGACAAACTAGAAGACTTCATATATAAACATATGTTTCTTGAATGTATACTCATAAGTGAAATAAACCAGTCCTGCATATGCAAATATCGTATAGTCTCCCTAATGTAAGGACTCAAAAGAAGAAATAAATAAATAAATAAATTTTGGGCAGTACCAGGAATCAACCTCAGGACATTGTACTTTCTGCATTATCAACCCCTATAATTTTTTTAGAAGAGTGACTTAAATACAAAATGCATTTGGAAGAGTTAAAAAAAACTTAATGTTTATTGAAAGTGTTAATGTTTAATTGTTTAATCAGTCTTACATACCTATGTCCATTCATCTATACTTATTTGATGATGAAAATATGTAATGGAACTGTTGTTAAATTTTTATTGTTTTGAAATCCTGTACTATATGTACTGTTACTTGTTACTGTTCTTTTATCTTTGTTTCTGCTATTTTTACTCTTTAAAATAAAAGAAAAGAGGAATACAAAATAATGTGACAGTTTCAAAACACCTTAGCAGTACATTTGTAATTGTTGATACATTGCATATTGTTGTTCTCCTAGTAGTTATAGAGCACAGGGTGTAGATGTGATAATATTTCTAATCATTATTGGTACAAAAATTTCTTCTCATTGAACTAAGAGAAAATAGTTGTATACATAATCCAACGTTCCATAATCACAGTGGGTTATTGGCAAAAGTGGCAATATCAGAAGCTGTTGATTTAAACCTTTTAGAGCTTAGCATACTAATCTAGCTTTACAATTTATGTCTCATGGTTAAACTTTTCTCCTGGGTAGTTAAGGGCAAGTTAAAGCAAGACCTGTATAACAAAAATTGTAATTTTTGTATCTCCCAAGGTCAGGGAAATCCCCTCAGCATTTACTTTGAAACCATTTACAGTGTCTTTGTAGAACTGTTGTCAGTATCAGCCATTGGGATGAGTCACGGCCATTGATTGACCAGTTTGCTCTCTGTGAAAGCCTGAGAGAATGTTTTCTCTGTAAGTGACTCCACAGGCACACTACATATCTTTAATCCCTTTCCTCTGTAGCCCCATAATCTCCTTGAGCAGAAAATTTTGGAAATCCCTGAGCTATAGGATGTTACAGCATAGGTTCTCTTATACCCTGGATCCTCACTGAACTTGAAGGGCCAAGGACAATATATGAGCTATCGTTGGAGCCCTTCTTTTTCTCTAATTTGTGGTCTGTAAACTTATATTCTTAACCCACCAGAAGAAAAGCTTAGTGACACTATTACTCTATAACATAGGTACTTGAGCTTAACATCACTGTCTTTCTCAGTATCACACATTATCAATCTTTGATATTCTAATAAATCTCTGTAGAATGTGATAAAAGCAGTTACACATTTTACACAGAAATTTATAAATTTAAGCATATGCAAAATTGTAGCTTGTCAATCTACAGCATTTTTGTTAGTCTCTTAGTCTCATTTAATACCTTTTTTGGTTTGTTGTAAACCAACCATTTACTTGAGAGATTTATAGCAGTAACTGAAATTACATTAGAAGCAGCATACATCTCAAAGACCAGAATGATAATCATTCCAAGCATAGTTTTAGTGTTACATATTGCTATCCTCAGTGTAAAAAACCTTTTGGAGGTTCTTAGGACCATTATCTAATTCATTCTGCACATGGTTTTGCTCCTGCTGTTTATATCTTTTCTGCTTGCAGTCACTTTGTTGTTTAATTTTTAAGTCCTTGGTTTCCTTTCAAATGTGTTATGCCTCTCCATTATTTTTATTTCTTCTTTTGAGTTCTTACACAAGGGAGACTATACGATATTTACACATGTAGGTTTGGCTTATTTCACTTATGAGTACGTCTTCAGGATACATCCATTTATGTATGAAGTTTCCTAGTTTATCATTTTTATAGCTGAGTAATATTCAATTGTATAAAAATGCCACATCTTTTTCATCCATTCTTCAGATGATGGGCATTTTGGGTGCTTCCAAGATTTGGCTATTACATACTTTGCTTCTATAAACATAGGCTCACAGATATCACTGTGATATGATGTTTTCAGTTCTTCTGGGAAAATTTCCAATAGGGGAATAGCTGAATGAATGGGATTTACAGCTCTATTTTTGGAAGGAGTCTCCACATTGCTTCCCATAATGGTTGCACCAATCTACATTCCCACCAGCAGTGGAGAAGTGTTCCTTTTTCCACACAGCCTCTCCAACATTTGTTGCTGGTTGATGTCTTTATGATAGCAATTCTTTCTGGGGTGAGATGGTATTTAAGTGTGGTTTTAATTTTCATTTCATAAATGGCTAGAGATGTGGAGCATTTCTTCATGTATTTACAGCCTTGTTGAATTTCTTTCTCTGAGAATTGTGTGTTCATCTCAGATGCCCAATTCTGGATTGGGTCTTTGGATTTTGGGACCCTAATGGTTTTTAGTTCTTTATAAATTCTAGATGGAAGACCTTCCTACCTGAGTGCCGGGCTGGTGGCTCGGGTCTGTGGGCAGGGTCAGAGTTTCGGTGGTGGGGCAGGGATGCACAGAGGCAGTCAGCGGGGGTGAGTGGGGGCAGAGTTCTGGACTATATATACAACTACTTTTTCTTTGTTCAGTGAGAAGAAATATTTGTACCAACAGTGTTTAGAAGTTATCATGTCTGCATCTTGTATTCTGATCAACTACTATGAAGACAACACTATGCATTGTAATAATTACTGTAGCTGTACTCCTAATGTGTTTTGAAACTGTCTCATCATGAGTTGCAATTAAAAGTAATAAAATTATTAAAAAACAAAGTGGAAGACCAGGAAAACTTGAGAATATATTTTCTTGTCCCACAATTAACAGTCATTATTTAAAAAAAATATTGCTCTGAACAGGCATCATTTCTGGGTGATGTATGCACACAAATTCACATTACACAATTCTTTATACAATGCCGTTGGTTTGAAATACAAAAGTAGGACTAAATGCAAGGTTATGCAAGATATAGCCTGACCTCCCATTGCAATTAATGTCCCTTACTTTGATTTACTCCATTTGCTCTATTTATTTTGATCAACAAAATTTAGTGTTTTGTCAAGTTTCATTGGCCAGAAATGATTTCAATCAATGCAAGTTTCGGGTGCTATCTGACAGAATCTACTAAATATAAAGAAAGAAATTTAATGTAAATTTAGTCATTATAGCTGGACGTGGTGGCACACGCCTGTAATCCCAGCACTCAGGAGGCTGAGGCAGGAGGACTGGTGCGAGTTTGAGGCCAGCCTGGGCTACAAAAGTAAGCTCAAGGCCATCCTGAATTGCATAGTGAGACTCTGTCTCAAAAAGACAAAAAAAATTTTAGTCATTATGCTTGCGGACATAAAACTCACAATTGTAAGAGTTAGACGTTGATATCAGCTCATTTTTTAAGGCAGTGCAATAAAAGGATAGTTTTGCAGATAATGAATATAAACCAAATGGATGAAATTTTTTTTACCAAATTGTCTGAATATAAGGATGGGAACTTGAAGCTTGTGTATAGATAAAAGTTTGGATGGATCAAACATGTCTCCATGATTACTAATAAAGTCAGTAATGTCAAAGATTGATAGTTAAAGTAGAATTGCTTCATACAAAAATGACTGTATGTACCCTGAATGTAGCTCAGTGGCATAACTGTCTTCCAAGCTTGAGGTCCTGAGTTCAATTTCTGACACAAAGAAGAATGGTATATCAAAATTAAGATTGTTTTATGCAAGACAAAATTTTACATATGTAAGAAAATTAAATGTAATCAGATCTTTCACTCTTTTATTTCTTTGAGAGCTTCTATGTTTGATGTGACCAAAAATCTTTCTAAAATAGGTATCACTTCAAAAATTGAAGGTTATATTCTATTTGATACAAACTAATATAGTTATTTTGGTACTTCAGCTATCTGTGAACCTATCACCTAAATTTATGAAATATTAACCTCTTGTCATTCTTGCTACATAATTCTTAAAAGAAATCAATCTTGCAGTGAAAGTCCTTTAGGAACCATACCTCCAATCTTTTCCATCCTTCCCTTCGCAGAGGTTTAAAACATGTAAATTATACTGTGTTGCACATATAATTCTATATCAGTGGTATTTTAAAACTTATTTTTATCATCTTCTATGTTTTCTGCTTATCATGTATTTGTTTTTTCCAGCATTATGATCAATTGAAAAACTTCCCTCTTCTTATGTATCTTTAGGAGATACATATTGTGTCTCTATCTTGTTTTCCTAACTGTCCTTATATTTCCCAATATACATTTTTTGCTTACAAGAGCTTTTAAACTATGGGTGTTTTATTTTTGAAAATGTCTATTTTTGGTACTTTTCATATTTTTATACTGTTAAATGACACTTCAAGTGAAAAATCAAGATTAAGTTTGATAAATTATCTTCCCTTAGTAGGTTGAAGATTCCACTGTCTCTGGCATCTGTCATAAATGAAAAAAATCTATTGTAAATCTAATACTTTTTTGCTTTGAAAGTAATTTGTCTTCATTCTAGTAACTTTAAAAAGTTTTCTCTTTATCCTTGAGGTTCCGAAGTTTCATTACAATTGAAGGTTGGCTTTACTTTTATTGGTACTAGTTGGAATTTGGCATAACTTTTAATAAAAGTGCCTTCTGCCCTTCTCTAATTGCCACAGTTCTAGAAATTCCGACCTGGACTCCAATTAAATGTGTGTGAATCTTTTTCTTAGGCCCACTTTAAGTTCTGTTTCATTGTATGCTTTTATCTTGTGGTATTTTTAAGTTTCACAAGACTATCTTTCAATTCATTAATTTTCTGTTAAATTAAGTCCAACCTATAAATGGCCTTAATGTTGACTTGTTAATTGCATTATTTTCATAACTATATGTTTGTTTTTCAAGATTGCTAAATTGTTCTTCTTCATTAATGCTTCTTCTTATTTAACTTTAGCCATTTTGCCTACTTGGATTTTAAAATTATTGGTTGCTCGCTTCCACCCTGCCATATATATATATATATATATATTTGAGGATTTATGATATAGTAATATATTAATAAGTTCAATAAATTCATTTTATGTATTTATTGCCTATTTTCAAATTTTGGCAGCTTCCTTTCTAATGTTTGTCTCTATGCATTTGTGGAATATAGTGCATGCTGGCTACTATTGCCATTGTGTTTCCTCTTTCTTTCCTGTTGTCTTTTTTGGTTTAACTTATTTTAATGACAGCATAATAATCAATAAGACATTAGGAACAGTACACAGATAGAAGACTAACATGAGAGACATTCAACTGTGGATTTTTGTATTATATATTGCTGTCTACAATGTAGTTGTTCAGATCACAGATATCAGCATACCAAGTTAATCAAGGTGAAAAATCTGAACATTAACTGCTATTTTCACAAAAACTTGTGGAAATTATGAGTAGAATCATAGCAGCCATCCTGCATATATATGCTTGTATGTTTTCACACCTTGGTTTGTTCTTCTTTTCTCCTTGCATCTTCATTATTGAATGCCTAAGTTCAGTTTCTTTCCATTTTTCTATATCTGTTATACCTCCCAGGTTTTACTTATTCTTCCAGGTCCTTACACTAGGGAGACAATATGATATTTACACATGTGGGTCTGATTTATTTCACTTATGAGTATAGCTTCTACTTGCATGCACTTACCCATAAAGGATTGGAGTTTGTCTTTATAGCTGAGTAATACTTCATTGTATAGAAATACCACATCTTTTTCATCCATTCCTCAAATGATACATATTTTGATTGTTTTCAAGATTTGGTTATAACAAATTGAGCTACTATAAATATGAGTCACATATATCACTATAGTATGATGTTTTCTGTACTTTTGGGGAAATATCCAGAAGGAGAATAGATGGATTGAATGGGATTTCCAGTCCTAGTTTTTTTAGGAGTCTCCACACTGATTTCTGTGGTGGCTGCACCATTCTACATTCTCACCAGCAGAGAGAAAGGTACCTTTCTCCCCCCAGCCTCTCCAGCATTTCTTACTAGTTGATT
>PVJA010025504.1:0-11417 GCA_004027025.1 Myocastor coypus
ACTCAGGGCCTTGGGCGTGCGAGGCAAGCACTCTGCCACTGAGCTAGGCACAGCCCTACACTGAGCACCTGTTGACAACACTAATAAGATAGGTCCATTTGCTTGACTCATTGGCTCACAGAAATTCCAAACACTATGCCACTTGGGCCGGGCGATAGCTCAGTAGAATAAGCGCTTGCCTGCCAAGTGCAGGGTCCTGAGTTCGAGCTCCAGTACCACAAAAACAAACAAAAAACCCCAAACCAAACACTACCCCCACTGATTTCACCATTATTCACTTCGTAACACACATTATAAAAGTTTGTGAAAGTATATCCTACCCTTCCCCTCAAAAAAAAAAAAAAACCTAGTAGCAATGCCTGTTTCGTAGAAACAGTCCACACTAAAACCCCTATTTACATAATCACTATGTAAAGAACAATAAAACCCAACTTATCAAAAGCTTATCTAGGGGCCAGGGAGATAGCTCCGTGGCACAAGTGCCTGCCTGGCAAGTGCAAGATCGTGAGTTTGAACCCTGGTCCCACCAAAAAAAAAAAAAAAAAAATCTTATCTAAATGTTATCAGCTGGCGCTGGCGAATAGCTCAGTGGACTAAGCACCTGCATAGGCAAAGCACAGGGACTGGAGTTCAATCCCCGGCACCACAGGCTGCATGGCCCCACTGAGTGGACCACCAAGAATGGGCATGGTATGGTGGTGCACCTGTAATCCCAGCGCTGGGGAGGCTGAAAACAGGAGGATCACTGTCAGTACAAGCTGTGTAGTGAGACCCTGCACTGAATACACAAATTTAAAAAGTATATAAAGAGCCGGACATGGTGGCACACGCCTGTAATCCCAGCACTTGGGAGGCTGAGGCAGGAGGATGGGTGCAGGCTCGAGACCAGCCTGGGCTACAAAAGTGAGCTCGAGGCCAGCCTGAACTACATAGTGAGACCCTGTCTCAAAAAGACAAAAAAAAAAAAAAAAAAGTAAATAAATATTACTAGCTGTTATATTTTTTATTTATTTTTTTCTAGCTGTTATATTTTTTCATGCCTGTTTCATAATCATACGTAGGTGCGTTAAATGTTTAGTTTTTGCTATAAATTTAGAGGGCAAGAACATATATAATATACACCAGGACTGAATTTACATTTTTATGACTATAATTACTTTCTGGTATTCTAATTGCTGTAGCAGTATTTGAGGGATACTGGCAATGTCCAGAAACCCAACATGGAGATCAGTCCTCTCCATCAACTTTTCTTTCTTCTTTTGGCGGTACCAAGGAGCAAACTCAGGACTTTGCACTTGCCAGGCAAGCACTTTTTCCACTGAGCTATCTCCCTGCACCCCCCTCCCTTTTTTTTTCCGGGACTGGAGTTCGAACTCATGACCTTGCACTTGCCAGGCATGCACTCGTGCCATGGAGCTATCTCCCCAGCCCCTCCCTGGCCACTTTTTTTTTTTTTTTTTTTTTTTTTTTTTTTTTTTTTTTAGGACCGGGGTTCAAACTCACAACCTTGCACTTGCCCAGCAGGCACTTGTGCCTTGGAGCTATCTCCCCAGCCCCTCCCTGGCCACTTTTTAAAGTCTTTTTTTGAGACAAGGTTTTACTATATGCTTCAAGCTGGTCTTGAACTCACTTCATAGCTCATGCTGGCCTTAAACTCATAGGTATTACAGGTATGCACCACCTGGCTCACCTTTTAAGGTATAATATTCAAGTTCATAATGATTCTGCTTGTAAGTTAACAGTCTCAAATTAGTTTGCATATGGATTGAACTTTGGTCCTGTTACAACTGTAATCTAAGCCCTAGAGAGGCTGAGGCAAAAAGATCACTGGGAGTTCAAGACCAGCTTTAACTACACAGCAAGACCCTGACTCAAAAAACAAAATTATCTTCCATGAAGCCCACTGTAAATACAAAAAAAAAAAAAAAAAAAGCCTACTGCTTTGGTGAAAATAAGCGTTGCTTTGAGCATCACGCCCAAGGTGGCCTTCACATGTGACAACTGCATGTTCCACACCCAAGTACCACGTACTGCTAGCAAATGGGTTTTGTCGCCTTGCACTTGCTTGTAGGGCCCAGATGCCATCTCTCGTTTTCCCATAGTAGGGCTGTGCAATGCTGCGCCTGCCTGCTCACCTGTCAGCTCACCAGTGAGCTCCATAATTTTTTGTAAAGTTCCCTGGGCAGAGCATTGTGCTTCTCCTCTGATTTAAGTGATTTTTTTTTTCTTTTTTCTTTTTTTTTTTGTCTTTTTGAGACAGGGTCTCGCTATGCAGTTGAGGCTGGCCTTGAGCTCACTTTTGTAGCTCAGGCTGGTCTTGAACTCGCACCAATCCTCCTGTCTCAGCCTCCTGAGTGCTAGGATTACAGGCGTGAGCCACCACGCCCGACTTAAGTGATTTTTTATGAGCTCCAGTCCCAATCCTCTAAGAAAACTTCTCCATAATATTTTGCACTTGTTATTTTCTTTGTAAGTTATTGTCTCGGTTACTTTTCTCTCACTGCTGGGACAAAATACCCAACACCCAAATGAAGGAAGGAAAGACTTATGTGGCTCATAGTCTGTGGAGGTTTCAGTCCATATGCAGCCGGCTCCAAGGCAGAGTGGCACACGGCAGAGACCAGCAGTTCATGGAGGCAGAAAAGGCAAAAGGGAGGAGGAGCAGCGACAGCAGTGACAGAGGCCAGCCTCTCTCCTTTCCTTCTATGGCCTTCAGGCTCTCTGCCCCCGGCTGGGTGTAGCACTCACACTCATAATCGTGGCCTCAGATTATGAATTAATCACAAGCTCTAAAACTGCGCCCCAAGCTGGGCATGGTGGCTCACGCCTGTAATCCCACTCGGGAGGCTGAGGCAGGAGGATTCGTGCGAGTTCGAGACCAGCCTGGGCTACAAAAGTGAGCTCAAGGACAGCCTCAGCTGCATAGCGACACCCTGTCTCAAAAAAGACAAAAAAAAAAAATCTGCACCCCAGTGACTGCACGAAGCTTTGGGAGGACAACTATACACCAACTATATATAGCAATTATCAAACTATGCCACACATGGTTAAGATTAAAGCACAGTCATTGGTCAAGGCTGTGTCTCAAGTGACATCACAGTTGCTGCGTAATGCATCAACATTTACGCCACATTTGGTTTTGTTGTTAATCTCTCAGGCTTCCCTTTCATCCACGCTTCCTTATCAATATTTCCACCATGGTCCTCCCCTTTCTCTCCCTCTCTCCTCTCTCCGTCCTTTGCTTTACTTCCTCCTAGCCACCAGGAAAAACCCCTTTTGCTTTTTTTGTTTTTACTGTCTTCAATGCCATGAGCTGTTGCCCCTCTGCCACGCCACCTTGCCCTGGAGCCAGCTGACCATGGACTAACACCTCTACAACTGTGAGCTAAATAAGCTTTCCCCTTTAAAAACAAATACTTTCACTTCCATCAGAGGTACCAGTTTTTCTTTACATGAGGCCACGGTTAATGTGTTTCTGAAGTTCCAAGATTGTACTATGTAATTCTCTATTCTGTGACTGCAACATTTGGTCCTGTGCTGGTCAACTCGTGTTGTTAGTAAATGCAACCTCAGTTGGGAACTGGTGATGCAACTCCTGCCTGAAATTCTGATTGGCTGGGGAGATGGGAGCAACGAGCTCAAGCAGAGTTCTAGGTTAAGTGCCTACCTGAGAGCATAATCAATCTTTACATCCACAAAGGCATACTTTCTATGCCGTATTTTTGACCCACTGCTTTTTGATCTCTTACATTTAAGTCTTCTCCATTCCTGCAATCAGCATGAGAAATCCGCGAGAGACGCTGCAGCAGTTCAGCTAGTAAGAGGTCATAATAGATACATTTTTACACATGTGTTCCAGCCTGCATCTTGTAGCATGTTGTTATTATTTGTAAAACTAATGGCAGGGCCAGCATTCTGCCCAATACATTTCGTCCCTCACAAGACCTTCACTGTATTTCCACATCAAATTTTCTTTCTTGCTTTTTCTTTTTTTTTGTATTTTAGTACAGGGTCTTACTACGTAGATTGGACCCATGGAGATCCTTTTGTTTTCAGCCTCCCAAGTGCTGGTATTACAGCAGGCGTGCACCACCATGCCCAGTCTCATGCAGTCTCAGTGCGCCTCGGGGGCAGGGTCAGCATGGCACTACCAGGGGTTCCCCAGCCACTGACTGTGTCTGCCTAAACAGGAGCTTTAATTTGCTGAGCTATTTGGCTGGCACCACACCTAGTTCTAATAATCGTCGTGATCCTCCTCTTTTCAGCCTCCCAAGCACTGGGATTACAAGCATAGATCACCAACCACACCCAGTCTCTCCGGAAACTGGAGGCGGGTCCCTACGCAGCCCTTTAATCTGATGAGCTATCTGGCTGGCCCTTCCAGGCCTAGCTCTAACACTGGATCACTGCATTTGGCTGCCTGCCGTTTTGCATGTCAGCTGGTCAGGTATGCACGCACACTGCCGTTTTCTTTGTCTCCCGAAACAAGGAGGTCTGCATTCCCTGGGTCTGTATCAGCTGATTCTTGCTTCATTCCACTGTCACAGGAACTCTGGCTGCCATTGTCTATGTGGATGTCACCATTAGCACTACCACCATCCACTCACCCACACGCTCTTCTGCCATGGAGGCACGCAAGGGACATCTCCGTCATCTATGCATGAGTAAATGGGTGATTCACTTCTTAGTTTTATTTATTTTTTTGTGGCTGGCTCAGTCCAACCTGGGGGCCAGGCTGGTGCAGCATGTGGTGCTGGGGATTCAACCTCAGTCCCTGCACACTTGCCTAAGCAGGCACTTTAGACCACTGAGCTATCTTGCTGGCCCGATTCAATTTTTAAAAAGCAAACTTTTTAACCTTTCATTCATTCATTCATTCATTCGTTCGTTTGTTCATTCATTCTTTTATCTGGTATAAAGTATCACTATGCAGCTTGGACTTACAGTGACCGCCCTGTCTCAGCCTTCCCAGCGGTAGGATTACAGGTATGCATCACCATGCCCAGTTTTGCATGCCATATAGTACTGGGGATGGAGCCTGGATCCCTGGGCTGGTCAGGCAGGTGCCTAGACCACCAAGCTATCTCTTCAGCCCCAGATGACTCACACTTGACCTCCTCCAAACTTAAAAATCTGCTGGGGCTTTTTTGTTGTTTTGAACTTGGCTTTGAACTCAGGATCTCGAGATTGCCGGACAGGTGCTAAGCTATATCCCTGGCCCCTACAAATTTCCCTTTGTTGCTTTCATATGTTCTACAAAGGAATCTTGCACGTTTTTACAGGGCCGCTGGGTAAAGCTGTTTCAGGCAGCTAAGTCAGACAGAAACATGAGAGACAGTCAGACAGGGCAAGGCCCCCGAAGGAAATAACACAGGATACCTTACAACTGTAAGAGGGTCAGATGTGCCTCCTGGTGTGGGCTACACCTAAGGACTAAAGATCGAACAAGTGCTGACCTCCCTAAAGATAAGCATCCGGGATTGACCATCACTTTGAGAAAGCCAGGAAGAGTCGCTAATCCAATTGTTACAGGCTGGCTACTGGACAAAGTCCTGCTCTGTATTTGTGTCCACTTGCTATGTGATTCGCTTCACCATTTGGTTCTGGACTTAATTTTACCTGAGCAGTGGTACTTGTAATCTCACTGGCTGACCACAGTTTTGTCCCACTTCACGCCCACCTAAGCGAGTTCCCATGTTCTCCACCTTAGACCCGCATGGTTTTACACTGTAAAAGTCCCTGAAAGAGAAAAGCTTCCTGGGGACCACCCACTTGGGGCCCCTCACCTGTCCCTGTCTTGGACAGGGGCTTTCTTTCCGCCAAGAAATATATTGTGCTCATATCCTGTTCTTAAAATTCATTCTTTGGCTTTAGAGAACACAAACTCATTCCAGGCAGATCAAGAGTTTCATTTTTTCACCTATATCAAAACTGGTCTGAAGCCAGGTGTGGTGGCGCATGCCTGTAATCCCAGCACTTGGGATTGAGGCAGGAGGATTGGTGCAAGTTCAAGACCAGCCTGGGCTACAAAAGTGAGCTCAAGGCCAGACTGAACTGCATAGCAAGACCCTGTCTCAAAAAGACAAAAAACAAAACAGAACTGGTCTGCTGTCTTAGTCTCAAAGTTTTTTTTTTTTTTTTTTTTCTGGAACTGGGGATCGAAGTCAGGACCTTGTACTTGCCAGGTAGGCACTTGTGCCTCTGAGCCATCTCCCCGGACCCTCAGAGTTCTTTATGTGCCATTGAACAGGGCTAATTCTATCAGGAAGGTCAACAGAAGACTTGTATTTAACAAACCCTGGAGTAATGTGGATCTACCAGACCCTGTGTGATGCTTGGATAAATATGCATAAAGCAAAGTTACACACAGCATAGGCTGCGTATAAATCCCATTTTAGGGGCTGGGGAGATAGCTCCGAGGCACAAGTGCCTGCTGGGCAAGTGCAAGGTCGTGAGTTCGAACCCTGGTCCCAAAAGAAAAAAAAAAATCCCATTTTGCCACTTTTGCACACATACACCCACTTGCAGCTTGCCATAACAACTGGATAAACATAGCAACTGCTTCCAGTATCCCTCCAACAAAGACACTGAGACGCACAGCCGGCTACTATGAAGATACAAAGGCACAGCTAAGAGGGAGGCGGGGGGTCCAGGGACCGGCCCAGGGACCTGGTGCTTACCCTGGGAATTCCTACAGGTGCATTTCTATGGGAGTTAACCAGCTTAGCCGCCTGGCATTTCTTTGGCAAACACTGAACCAGGAAGCACTCAACAACTACTTACACTACAAATGCAAAAAGAAAGTTTACTGCCCTGTGAGTCTCTCGCTATGCAGTTCAGGCCTGCCTTGAAATCACTAGGTATCCAGGCTGACGTCAAAACATTGCCTGCTACGGTTTGTGTCTAGTTGTCTCAAGCAGTCTTGGGGCAGCTTCTGGAATTTATGACTGACTCTTGATCCACAGCTGGCACTGGGGTGTGAGAGCCCTGCGGCAGATCTCTGCATTACGTGCGAAGAGGGGAGAGAGGTTGGCTAGCTGCTGCAGCTGCTGCCCACTTCTTTTGCTCTCTTGGTCTTTGCCACCACCATGAAAAGTTGCTCTCTGCCCTGTGCCACTCTGCCTGGGAGCCAGCTGAGTTTGGACTGAAACCTCCAGAAACCATGAGCTGAATAAACCTTTCCCTTCATTTTGGGTGTCGGGTATTTGCCCCAGCAATGAGCGAAAAGTAACTGAGACACTGCCTCTGCCTCTGAGGTGCTGGGATTACAGGTCTGGCGGTCCAGCTGAAAATTACTGCACTTTTAGAAACTTCATTGCTTGCTACCCTGAGAGGAGGAAAGCGGACTGGCTTCACCCAGAGGTCCTGTAAAAGTCTGTGAGATTCCTCTGTGGAACAAATTAAGGCAACTAAGAGATAAGGGCTAGGGCCCCTAGTCCTGCATGGGGCCATGGGGGGAGGCACTCCCACGGATGCCACTTGACAGAGACTCAAGGCAGGCCCAGGAGGAGAGCCACAGAGTGGAGGGAGAGGTGGCCAGGAGGCGACTGTCTGGGGGCAGGGGAGTTAGGGGGAGTTGTCAGGTCTTCTCCAGGCTGGTTAGGAAAGCCAGTCATCTGGCTTCCTGGCTGCTTCCATAGTTCAGGACAGAGGCCCACCCATTGCCTATTCAATCATTTTGTCACTCACCCCTGTCCTCCAGGTCCCCTAAACACCTCAAAATTCCTGGTCCTGCAGGGAGTGGTGCTCTTTACCAGCCAGTGCGCACTGTCACCGTGCAGTCAGTCTTAATTCCATTAAAAGTCAGGCATTGTGACAGAGGCTGGCAGACGGAAAGTTCTAGGGCAGCCAGAGCAGCTCAGCAATACAGCTCAAGGGCAGAGCGCTTGCCTGGAATGTGTGAGGCCCTGGGGTTGGATCCCCAGTAAGAGCCAGAGACGGGCAGGAGGAGGGAGGGGAGGGAAGGTGTGCCGCTGCTGCTGACCCCAGCACCGTTCACTTCAACTCGTCTATTTCCTTGCTCTTCTTTTTGTTGTTGTTTGGTTTTTGTTCTGTTTTTGCGGAACTGGGGATTGAACTCAGGCAGCGCTGATTCTGCTGAGCTATCTCCCCAGCCCCTCCCCGTTTTCAGAGGACAGCATCTCAAAGAACAACAAACACGACAGAATTGCCATTAATGCAGAAGTCTGCTTCTGGGCGTATGAACAAAAGCTAGAAAATAGGGTGTGGGACGGACCGCACGGCACGCACAGGTCCACGACAGCGGGTTGGGGATGGACCGCGCGCACAGGTCCGCGACAGCGGGTGGGGGACGGACCGCGCGCACAGGTCTGTGACAGCACTAGTCGCACCAGGTGGGAGGCAGGGCCGACCAAATGTGCTCAGCAGCAGACCCTGTCATGTGCAATAACATGACAACCTTGATGGCACTGCTTGGTGAAACAACCTGTCACCAAAGGCCAAACAGTCCATGCTGCTTAGACCTTTTCTGCAGGAATGGAGCTCAGGAGCTGCCTAGGCAAGCGCTCTGTGCTGTGCCACAACCCAGCCCAGGGCTGTCGCTAACAGGTGATGCTCGAATCTGAGATCTCCCAGAGGACTCAACCACTGCTTCACGTAAAACATCTGAGAAGGCTGGCAGCGCAGCACAGTGCTCAGCAGTTACCCAGCATGCCCGAGGCCCTGTGCACCACTCCTAGTAACGCAAAACATAAAAATCTTAAAGAAAAAAAATTTTTTTTTTTCTAAACCTACAGTCTAATCTTTGGAAAGCAACATTGAAAGTATTGCCAGAGATAGCAGTGCACTCAACCAGGACAGGATCATGTGGTCTGAGATAGGGGACTCGGTTATCCATTAACAGAACTTACAAACCTCCGCCCTCCTCAAAAGTAAGTGACGGACCTTTGCTCTTTGAATCTTCCCTGAAACAAATCAAGAGGACTGGGCGTGTGTGGCTCGTGACAGAGTGCTCAGCTGGCAGGCCTGAGCCTTGGAATCCCACATCACTAAAACGAAAGAAAAATAAGCTAGACTATGCTAGCGTCACCACACAGCACTGAAGATCATTCTGCACAAGCAAGTTTCGCCAAAACTATAACATACTTTACAGACTCAGCCATTAGAAACCATGGCCGTAACAGTCACTTTCCAAGTTCTGGATCCCCACCCTGCTCCCAAAATTCTAGCAGACTTTGGAAAATCACTTTAGGAGAAAAAGCACAGTCTACGAAGTTCTAGGTTACTGGGGTGACCTAGCATGGGCACTACAGTCGTGGGCCACTAAGCTGCATCGCCATCGTGTGCCGTGTAATTCAGGCTGCCCTTGAGCTGACGAGGTAGCCCAGGCTGTCCCCGAACTCGAGCTCACTCTCCTGCCCAGCGAGTGCTGGAACAGGAATGCTCTGTCACGCCCAGAAACAAGTGAGTTCTTGCATGAACCGCCGCGAAAATATCAATACCACTTTACTGAAAGTCTGTACTTCATTTATCACATCCAAAGCAGTCTACACAGGCAACCACGGCACATTCCACACACATGCATATTGCTTACACAAACAGCATGTGTCTTTTGCTTTCCTGGCCTTCTTGTAGAACACACTTGACATCTCAGGACTCTGGCTGTTTTCCCAGGAAGGTCTTATTACACAGTGTGTAGATAACAGGTGTAGAAAATATCTATAGAACAGTATTAGATTCGTACTATGGGGAGGTGTGCAGCTTCGCCCCCTAAGAGTGAGCGGTGTGCCACAGAGCTGCTCAAGGTCTCCAGGGACAACTGCATCCTTAAGTTCATCAAGGAAAGGGTAGGGACACACATCTGTGCCAAGAGGAAGCGTGAGGAGCTAAGCACCGTGCTGGCCACCATGAGGAAGGCAGCTACCAAGGACAGAGCCCCTCTGGAATAAAGCTTTGAAGAAAGTTCAAAAACTAAAACGAAAATTCTTAGTATGTACGGTATATTTAAGTTTTTGTTTTTTGGTTTTTTTTTTTTTTTTTTTTTTGTCTTTTTGAGACAGGGTCTAGCTGTACAGTTCAGGCTGGCCTTGAGCTCAGTTTTGTAGCCCAGACTGGTCTCAAACTCTCACCGATCCTCCTGCCTCAGCCTCCTGAGTGCTGGGATTACAGGCATGCGCCACCACGCCCGGCTGGTACAGTATACTTAGAATGAACATCCACATTTATTTTCTTTCAGTACCAGGAATCAAACTCAGGGCCTCCCATTGCCAAGCAGGCGCTGTGCCACCGAGTATCTCCCCAGCCCTAATATCCACATTTCTGCATCAGCAGCAGACACGCTTCCTGCAAGTACCTAAAACCTAAGAGCTAACATCAGGAAGCAAAACCTACATGAACCACAGGTTAAATAAAAACAAAAGCTTACCACAAAAACTGTCAACTGCCACACGCAAGGTAAGTCTTCACATATGAGAGCATGTTCTACACGTCTCGCTTAAGCTTACAGCACCTATGTTTTGTTTTCCTGCACTTTCTTATAGAGCACAGTTGTATAAATTTACAGTAGAAGCCGGGCGTGGTGGCTCATGCCTGTAATCCCAGCATTCGGGAGGCTGAGGCAGGAGGATTGGTGCAAGTTCAAGACCAGCCTGGGCTACAAAAGTGAGCTCAGGACCAGCCTCAACTGCATAGTGAGACCCTGTCTCAAAAAGACAAAAATAAATAAATAAATAAATATACAGTAGAAAAGTAAGGGTTGGGGCTGCTGGACCCAGTCTTATATGCCTATAATTAAAAATACAGGTACACAAAGCTAGATGTGGGGTCACGTGTGTATAATCTGAGCATTCAGGAGGCTGAAGCAGGATTGCTAAGAGTTCAAGGCCATGGCTGGTGAGATGGTTCAGTGGTCTAATGCACCTGCTTAGGCAGGCTTAGGCAACTGCAGGGACCTCGGTCCAATCCCCAGCACCACATGCTGTGCCAGTCCCACCCCCAGGGCATGCTGAACCAGCCATTAAAAAAAAAGAAATAAGGCCAGCTTGGGCTACGTAAGTTCCAGGCCAATCTGAACTACATAGATCAACCCTGTCTTATTTATTTTAATTATTTAATTATATTATGGCCAGCTCAGCCTGCCCTGGGATGGGGCTAGCGTAGCATGTGGTACCCGGGATAGAACTGTGATCCCTATGGTTGCCTAAGCTTTCCTAAGCAGATGCTTTAGGGCCCAGCAGGATGGCTCAGTGGTCTAAAGCGCCTGCAGGCGGCTGCAGGGACCACAGTTAGATCCCCGGCACCACGTGCTGCAACTGCCAGCCCTGCCCTCAGGGCAGGCTGAGCCGGCCATCAAAATAAACATTCTGAAACAAGAAAAAAAAAAAAAAACTAAGGTGCTTTTACACTGCAGAGCTATCTCGCCACCTCCTCAACCCTGTCTTTAAAAATCAAACAAAACA
>PVJA010025504.1:11517-30788 GCA_004027025.1 Myocastor coypus
AAAAAAAAAAAAAAAAAAAAAAAAAAAAAAAAAAAAAAAAAAAAAAAAAAAAAAAAAAAAAAAAAAAAAAAAAAAAAAAAAAAAAAAAAAAAAAAAATCAAACAAAACAAATATATGGCCATACAGTGATTATTCATTAATTAACTCAGTATCAGTCAAAGCTTTACCTTGGAACACGGTGAAAACAAAACCACTGTCAGGCCAGGAATGGTGGCAACTTATCAGTGGTGAGACCCAGACTCAAAAAGTAAAGACCAGCCAGCATGGTGCCATAATGCTAGCACTTTGGGAGGTTGAGGCAGGAGGATCCCAAGCTTGATCTTAATCTGGCTGACTTAACAGGACCTTCTCTCAAAGCAATAAATAACAGTTTCTGCCGGAGCGCGAGGAAGCCAGGAAATTGATCAACTGTGTGTAGGTGGGACTGGGCCTCAGTGCCTAAAGCAAACAAGCCACCCCAGTGCTGAGAAAAACATCCTGTTGAGAAAAACATCCTGTCTGGTTCAGGCCAGCTATTGGTCGCTGGGCAGCTTTGTGTCATGTGATACAAAGTATAAATAACGGTTCCGCTTTTTTTTTTTTTTTTTTTTTTTGCGGGTGTTTAGTCTTGCCCATCAGGCAGACGGGCGACCCCCTGGCCCAGCTTCTCACTCCTACGGCTGAACCATTCGCAGTAAGACCAACGGATCCCTACAAGGTTCTGGATCTAGTATTAGTTTCTAACCTATTATGGTCACTTAATAGAGACCCCGGGGCCTGGCGGGATGGCTCAGTGGTCTAAAGCGCCTGCTTGGGAAAGCTTGGGCAGCTTCAGGGACCGCGGTTCGATCCCCGGCACCACATGCTGCGCCAGCCCTGCCCTCAGGGTGGGCTGAGCCGGCCATAAAAATGAGTGAATAAACAAACAAAGGTTCTGAAACATGAAATAAATAAATAAATAAAAAATAGAGACCCCAACGAGTTCCTTACTGTAACAGACTGACACCCCTGACTCCACCCCCGGCAGAAGTCCATAGGCTTTCTTTGTCTCAGGTCAGAGGATTTTCCCAGCTGCCTTTTTCTCTGTGTCGTTAGAGTTAATAAAGGCTTCTTTTATCTTTCCTATCTCTTCATCACATTGCTGAAAAACCTCTCAAATAAACAAAAAGAGCTGGTATACCAGGACTGCCTTGGTTCAATCCCTGGCACCACTTTTTAATTGATTTATTTTTATTTCTTTCGGCTGTTTCAGGCTGCCTTAAGGGCAGGACTGATAAGGCACTTGGAGTTGGGGATCGAACCGCAGTCCCCTGTGCCTGACTGGGATTGGCTGCGCAAGCACTTAAACAACTGAGCTAACCCTCAAGGCCCCCACTCTTGAATTTAAAAAGTACTGGAGACATAGCTCAGTGTTCCCGTGTTCAATCCCCATTACGGCAAAACAAAAACATCTGGGCTGCGAAGCAGATCAGCGGTACAGATTAGGCTCAGCATGCTGAAGGCTCTAGGTTCAACTGCCAGCACCAAATACAAAAAGCAATGTTTGAAACATTCAGTTAAGAGACTTGCCAGGTAGCTCAGTGGATAAAGCACACGATGCGGCGAACTTACTCAGGCATGACACCTGCCCTTAAGGCGGTCTGAGCTATCCCCCCCCCCAAAAAAAAGAGAGAAAAAGGGAAAAAATTTCTCAATTAAGCTGAACACAAACTTCTAACTTTCCTAATGTTAAACATTATGTAATAGTAACATTAGCTGACTTCTGTCGCAAACCTGTAGAAGTGTAGGGGGAAAGTAGGTAGAGTAAAATCATACCTGTTACTATGTTTAGTTTCATTTACAAAAGATTTGCCCTCATCTTATGAATTCAGATTCTTTTTTTTTGTCTTTTTGAGACAGGGTCTCACTATGCAGTTCAGGCTGGCCTTGAGCTCACTTTTGTAGCCCAGGCTGGTCTCGAACTCACACTGATCCTCCTGCCTCAGCCTCCCGAGTGCTGGGATTACAGGCGTGCGCCACCACGCCCGGCTATGAATTCAGATTCTTAAAACATTTCTGTTTCTGTAAAAAAAAAAAAGAATATTAAGGCCTTGGGTGCAGCTCAGTGATGGAGCAAAACTGGGGTAGGGGAAAGAAGGAAAGGAAAAAAATATAAACACACACTCGATAGCTAAATTAATGAAGCCTCTGTTAACTCCCAAGACATGGAGAGGATCGGGGGCAGCTGGGTCACAGGTGGGCCTCCGGCCTGAGACAAGCCGGGGCTTTCGTGGAGTTTTGTTAGGGGTGGAGTTTGAGTGGGATGTCTAGAAATATCTGAGGAGCTAGTTGGGGTCCTCCCGTAAGTGGTGGGAAAGGTGAACAGAAATTATACCCTGGGCTGGGTGGGAGAAGGCAGGGTGGACTCCAGGAAGATAAGCCATTGTTTTAAGGGCTTCCACCATGTTAAAGGACGCCATAATAGTTCAGCAATTCATACTAGGGCCAGAACCTATCATCACTGCTGTTTGGTTTGGTCTGGCTCTGTGCTCACTCTTGTAACCCCCAGGCTGGTCTTGAACTTGCAGCAATCCTTGTGTCTCAGCCTCCGAATGCTGGAATTACAGGCATATACCACCATGCCTGACTGTGGGGCTAGTCCAGGGATTCAACTCGGGACCTTGTGTTTGCCAGGCAAGCGCTTATGCCTCTGAGCTAACCTCCCCAGCCCCAATTTCCCTTCATCTTGTCTTGAAATTCTGCATTGTTTTTATTTGTTCCTTCTTTTTAAAATAAAATCAGGCTGGCGAGATGGCTTAGCTGTTTAGGAAAGCTTAGTCAACCACTGGGACCACAATTCAATCTCTGGCACCTCATGCTGTGCCAGCCCCACACCCAGAGCAGGCTGAGCTAGCCATATATATATATATATATATACATATATATATATATATATACACATATACACACACACATATATGTATATATATGTATATATGTATATTAATATATATGTACATATATATATATATATATTCCAGTGAAATATAATTTTAAAAATCCCAAAGAAAGAGAAAAAAAAATTTCTTTGTGGTCTTTTTGAGACAGGGTCTCGCTATGCAGTTCAGGCTGGCCTTGAGCTCAGTTTTGTAGCCCAGGCTGGTCTCGAACTCACATCGATCCTCCCAAGTGCTGGGATTACTGGTGTATACCACCACACCCAGCAAAGCAGAAACAATCAGCATACACCCTGGCCCCAAACTGGGGATTGAACTCAAGCCCTGGCCAGGAAGCGCTTGTTCTACTGAGCTATGTCCCCAGCCCATGTTTTGTTTTGAGACCGGGTTTTACTATATATATATATAGTTCAGGCTACCTCACTCTACTCACCAGAGCCCAGACTGGCCTCAAGGTCACAGCGAGCCTCCTGCCTCAGCCTCCTGAGTGGTGGGACTGCAGGCATGAGCTCGCACATCAGCTTTATGGCGACAATGCAGGCCCACGTCATGATCACCTTCATCCCCGGTCCGTGCTATAACTCGATCTTTTTTACCATTCCCCTCCCCCCTTTAACACCCATGTTCCTTTTGTGTTTCATCCTCTTGTCATTTCTCTTCCATTCCTTCCCTGGCCCCTCCCTAGCTCCTCTTGCCTTTAGGCACTGTCTTCCTATTTCACAATTTCTATCTTACATTTTAAGAAGCCATAACTTTCAAACAAAATGACAAAAATGAGCACAGCAGATATCTCATCCCGCTAATTAACTAAACTTTAGGGCCAGCTCAGCCTGCCCTGGGTGGGACTGGTGTGGCATGTGGTGCCAAGGAGCGAACTGCGCTCCACACAGGTGCCTAAGCTTGCCTAAGCAGTGCTTCAGATCACTGAGCTATCTCGCCAGCCCCCAATCCAGCAAATTAATTAATTAAGAAACCTGTTTCTTTTTACTGTTGTTGTTATTATTATTAATGCCTGCTCAGCCTGCCCTTGGGGGCGGGGCTGGCTTCCTAAGCAGCTGCTTTAAACCGCTGAGCCATCCTACCAACCCTTAATTTTTTTTTTTTTTTTTTTTAAACCGGGAATAGAACTCTGGCCCTTGCTATCTCCCCAGCCCCAAGAAACCTGTTTCTGAACTATGAGGGTCGCTGGCTGCCCTGCCAGTTCTGACTTCTTTTCCCGCTTTCCACCTTTGTCACTGGGGTCTTCTGGACACTGGCACAGGGCAACCACACTCCTTCACTGGGCCCAAGGGGAATTCTTCAGGAAGGGAGGAAATGGAGTGGGGGGCCAACCCCAGCTCTCTGCACCCTAAGTTCAGCTCCCAGCTCCTGAGTGGAGTTCCTGTAGATGCCGGAGGTCCCTCAGGATCCTGGGCAGAGTTCCTGTAGATGCTGGAGGTCCCTCAGGATCCCGGGCATGTGCTCCCCGACTCCTTGATCTCTACTCTGTCTTCAAGAGCACAAACACACTGATCTACTAACGCAGCAGTTTTCACCTGTGGCTGCATCAAATGGAATCAAGTGGAAGCTCTGAAATGCCGATTCCACACAGCCTTCCATACAGAAGGCTAAATCGAATGCAATAAAAAACTACTATACCACCAGGAGGGGCGGTGCACATCTGTAAGCCCAACGTTCAGGAGGCTGAGGCAGGAGGATCACTGTGAGTTCAAGACCAGCCTGGACTACAAAATGAGTTCAGAGCCAGCCTGAGCTACATAGCCAGACCCAGGCTCAAAACGAGGAAAAAAAAAAATAAAAAAAGAAAGGAAAAAACATCCAACTACTGCACCTAGTACAACAGGATAAAGCAAGGCTACGAGCGTAGGCTTCCACAGAATCAACTACATCTTTACACATCAACAACAAACCACCCGAATACGAAATGAAGAAAACAATTATACACATAATGGCATCAAAAGACTGAAAGAGCTAGAAATACATTTAATATAAGAAATACCAGACTAAGCAGGGCGTGGTGGTGCACGCCTGTAATCCCAGCACTCGGGAGGCTGAGGCAGGAGGATCGGTGCGAGTTCAAGACCAGCCTGGGCTACCAAAGTGAACTCAAGGCCAGCCTGAACTGCATAGCGAGACCCTGCCTCAAAAAGACAAAAAAAAAAAAAGAAAAGAAAAAGAAAAAAAGAAAGAAATACCAGACTTGCACATAGAATGAAAGCTACACGCTGTTAAGGAAGGAGCTAAGCAGATGACCAGCTCACCCCTGGTCGCAGCCGGGAAGACTTCATGCTAGAACACCCTGAGTTGATCCACAAGCTCAGTGCGATTCAGCTGGCTTCTCCGCAGAAAACAACAAATGGTTTCTAAATTCACATGATGAGACAAGTGACGCTTTCAAAAATAGCCAATCTTTGAAAAAGGTTAGTAGTGAGCCTGCACTTCCTTATGTAAAAATCGTCACAAAGCTACAGTCATCAAGACAGTGTTACTGCCAAACATACAAAAACATGGAGTAGAAGTGACAGCCAAAAAGGAAACCCCAAGATTAAATAACAAACCTTTGACAAAGGGGCCAAGACTGGGCAAGAATAGTCTTAGGAGAGGCTGAACACCCACAAATCAAAGTACAAAGTGGGCTCCACCTGATAACACGCAAAAAGACGCCCCTCCAACGACGCTAAGACCAAGTGGGTGTGCTTAAGGCTTGTGTCCAGGTGTCCCCCATGCAGTTCCTGGGCGGAGGTATGCGGTGGCCTGCATACAGTGTAAGGGACAGAGGTTTACCTCTCACCTTCTCTCTGCTGCTTTTGCCGTCTTTCGAAGCCCTGATCTGTCACGCCACTGCCATGTGCCCCCTGCCTTGGAGCTAGTTGATCATAGACTGAAATCTCCACAACCTGTGAACTGAAAAACTTTCCCAGCTGGGTGTGGTGGCGCACACCTGTAATCCCAGCACTTGGGAGGCTGAGGAAGGTGGATTAGTGGAAGTTCAGGACCAGCCTGGGCTACAAAGTGAGCTCGAGGCCAGCCCAAACTGCATAGCGAGGCCCTATCTCAAAAAGACAAAAATAAATAAAAATAAAGGGACGGTGGCACATATTTTAATCTCATGCAGATTTTTATATACAGAAAGTAAGCTGGGCATGGTGGTGAACGCTTTCACTCTGCCCTGGGGAGACTGAGGCAGGAGGACTACAAGTTAGGGGTACCCAGTGAATTTAAGGCCAGGCTGGAGTATAGCGAGACCACATCTCAAAACAAAAACAAAAAACTGTTAAGATGAAACTGAGGCTGTAGCACAGCAACAGAGCACATGTCTAGCCCGTACAAGGCCAAGTTCTATCCCCAGCACAAGGGAGAAAATGTTCAACGTTAGGAAAATGTACATCAGAGCAACAGTGACGTGGGCTGGCGAGATGGCTTAGTGGTCTAAAGCGACTGCTTAGGCAAGCTTAGGCAAGCACAGGGAACGCGGTTCGATCCCTGACAGCACATGCTATACCAGCTCCACTCCTAGGACGAGCTGAGCTGGCCATAACATAAGATAATGGCGATGTGCCAGCGAGAGAGCACACAAGCACCGCTGTCCAATCTCCAGGAGCACATGCCCTGCCAGTCCTGCCCCCCAGGTTGGGCTGAGCAGACTGCAAAAAAAAAGAAAGGGCTGGTGGTATAGCTCAGCAGACTAAGTGCTTGCTTAGGTAAGTGCAAAGACCAGGGTTCAATCCCTGGCACTGCATGCCATGCTGGCCTGACCACCTCCTCACCCTCCATGTGCTACGCTGGCAATGGAGTCCGGGCATGGTGGCGTACACCTGTAATCCCAGCACTAGGGAGGCAAAATCGGGAGGATCACTATGAGTCTGAGCTGCACAGTTTAATGGCTAACTGAATGCCTAGCGCAGCTGGCATGCACCTGCAAGCCCAGTACTCTGGGAGGCTCTGGAGCTCTGCAGGAGCCTCTGCTTTGGCTGCCACCCAGGCCCAGGTAGAGTGAGGGGTGCTACCACCAGGGCTGGTCACAGCCAGAGCGGTGAGGACATGGCCAGCACCAGACAGAAGGGCACGCTGGCTCTGTGAGAGATGTCCTGTCCTCCTTTGGGACAGTGACCTACATCATCAGCGAGCACAGGGCAAACGCTGGCATGTGCAGAGAATCCTCACCATCCCCTTCCCAGGACAGGGCAAGGACGTGCCCACTGGGAAGTTCCTGAAGCCCAGGCAAGGGAGTTTTATCTCCTCGGTTGCCTGGACGGATTCCAGGGTCCCCGCTGGCACTGGACCTGGCTGTGGTCCATTGATGCGCACCATATAGAGCAACTGGTCTGGGAAAAGGGGACCTCCTGAGAGTACCCAGAAGAGCTCCTCTCCTGTCTCCAAGGAAATGCCAGGGGGTGGAGCCTCCCCTGCCCGGCAGGAGATCTGACTTAGCCTCTCCTGTCGGTAGTCCTGACTAAAGCTCAGGCCGCAGATTAGCTTTATTGGGTGAGTGCGCTGCCCTGGACCAATGCTGAGCTGAGCCACAGACGCCCTTGGGGCCTTATGACCACAGGGCAGAGCCTCAGCATGAGGACGGGGTCTGTTGCCTCCACATGCCACAGGTGCTCCTGCTCTGCCCCTGGCCCTCAGTCCCTGTGGCACTCAGTCAGATGCCTAGAGCCCAGGCCTGACTTCTGCCAGCCCCTGATGCAGACAAGACTGAACCCAGAGGAGTGAGTCCCCCTGCCGCTCCTCTAGAGGCTGAGGGAGTCCAACCAGAGCACAGCCTCTCTAGGCACCTGCGTCCTCTAGCCCTGACTGTTATGGCTTATGTCTAGTTGTCTCCCCAAAGCCTCATGAGTCAGGGAGCGGGGACTTCTAGAGTTTGAGAACTGATCCATGATCCCTGGGATTATAAATTTTAGTACTGATGGGATTATGGGTCTAAGTACTTCCGGGATTATAGGTGTAGCCTAAGGCAGAGGCTGAGGTGGAGAGCCTGAATGTAATCTAAAGAGAGACAAAGAGAGACAGCTGTTGCTGTTGCTCTCTGTTGCCCTGTTTGGTTGGCTGCCTCTGTCACCATTTTGTTGTTGTTTTGCCACCATGAACTGAATGCTCTCTGCTCTGTTCCACTCAGCCTTGAGCCAGCCGAATGTGGACTAGAACCTCCACAAAATGTGAGCTAAATAAACCTTTCCTTCCTTCATTTTGAGTGTCGGGCATTTATCCCAGCAACGAGCAAAAGTAAGACACTACCCCTATTTGGAAAAAGGGACACTTTCTTCCATGAGGGGACAAATGAGAAAATAGAAAGGTGGCTGACAGGTGAGGCCTCACAAGTCTTGCCTTTCTTCTTGGTTTTGGGCAGTGGAGACTATGAACTCCTGGCATGTGGCCCAGGTCCAGGGCTTCTGGTCACCTGAATGCCAGCCCAGACACACACACACAGGAGAAACGTTTCACAGTTGCAGAATTCCATTCACTTAGCACAAGAATTATAGTGAAAAGTATCAGGGCTGGGTAGGTAGCTCAATAGAATAAGCACCTGCCTGGCAAGTTCAAGGTCCTGAGTTCAACCCTGGTACGGGGGGGTGGGGGTGGGGGTGGGGGGGGACTTATTAGTGATCCCAATGTAGGACTTTTTTTTTTTTTTTTTTTTCCAATGGTGCAAAATCATACCATACACCTACCCTGCTTTCCACTCTTGGTAGGGCATTCAGTAAATTACACGAGTACATGAGATACTCAATATTTTATCTTAAAATAGGTTCTGAGCCAGGCGCGGTGGCACACGCCTGTAATCCCAGCACCTGGGAGGCTGAGGGAGGAGAATCAGTGTGAATTCGAGACCAGCCTGGGCTACAAAAGTGAGCTCAAGGCCAGCCTGAGCTGCATAGTGTGACCCTGTCTCAAAAAGAAAAAAAAAGGCTCTGGGTTTGGTGATTTTGCCCCATGGGAAGTCAATGTGTTCTGAGCACACGGAGGGGGATTTGACTAAGCAAGGTTAGGTGCATTAAATGTCTTTTTAATGTTTTTTAACTTATGGGCCTGGCAGGATGGCTCAGTGGTCTAAAGCGCCTGCTTAGGAAAGCTTAGGCAGCTTCAGGGACAGCGGTTCAATCCCTGGCACTACATGCTGAGCCAGCCCTGTCCTCAGGGCAGGCTGAGCCAGCCATAAAAATAAATAAACAAACAAAAGTTCTGAAACAAGAAAAAAAATAAAGTTTTTTAAAAAAGTATTTTTCAACTTATGATGCATTTACCAGGACATCTACTTTATCAGGAGCATCTGCAATATGCAACTTAAACCAAATAATTTTTGTTTTTTGAGACTGGGTCTTGCCATGTAGCCCTGGCTGGTCTGAAACTCAGTGATCCTCCTCACTCAACCTCCCAAGTGCTGGGATCACAGGCATGGGCGACTAAACCCAGCCTGACCCAAATAATTAAACCATCTATTTCCAAACACTGACACGGAGATGGCTAATAACAGAAATATAGGAGTTGTCCTGGCCTCAGATAAAAACCCCACAAGCTGAAGCCTGCCCACCTCTCCACCCACACTGCATCTGAGGTGCCAAACACAGCCTGCAGCCGCCCACCCGCCAGGCCACACAGCCAGCAGCGCTGTGCTGCTCACTTTCCCCCTTCTGAAGGAAGAGGGCTTTGCATGAGTCAGCCACCAGCTCAGCTGGTGGCTGCAAACTGCAGGCTGGGGGCCCACCTGGAATCCGGAAGCTTTGCAGAACACTACATGGTATCATTGGTTTTTCCGTATTTTGTGACAGGGTCTCACTTTGTAGCCCAGGCTGGCCTTGAGCTCACAACTGTCCTCCTGCCCCAGCCTCCCAAGTGTGGGGATTACAGCTGCACACAATTAGCTCTGCAGAAAGCTACATGGTGATCTCGACCCCTGACTGAGCCCTGGACCCAGAAGGCAGGTACCTTCCTGGGTAGTGGCTTCCTCATTCTTGCACAGCCCACCCTGGAACCACGACTGCCACCAAGGTGATCCACACCCCGAGAATGCAGACAGCATAGCACAGTGGCCAGAACCCCACAACAGCCGAGCACCTTTCCAGTTACCCCACATGCCTAAAAGCAGCAACCCTCCCGAAGTCTCATCAGTGGTTGTGACATGGTCTTTCCTCCTTCAAAACTTTCCCTCCACAGTTCACAGTATTCCAGACCAACAAGGGGTGGGGAGTGGGGGTGAGGGTGAGTTAGCTTTAAAACAAACCACTTTTTTCCTCTCTCTCCCTGTCCACTGTCTCCCTGTCCAGAGCTAGGGACAGAACTCAGGGCCTTGCACATGTGAGCCTACCACTGCAGCACTGAGCTGCAACCCCAACCCTCTCTCCTCTACTTAGTGGGGGCATCTACAGAAGAGATTGTGAGTATCCGCGTAAAGGAGGCCAGAATTTCCATTTTCACGGCACAGTGCCTCCAGAAATGGTTGTTTTGTCGTTCAAATGAGCATGTTGGTCTTCTACATGAAACATCCTTATTTTTATTTTGTCCAAGAGAAAGAACAGAGGCCCGACAGGATGGCTCAGTGGTCTAAAGCCCTGCTTGGGAAAGCTTGGGTGGCTTCAGGGACCACGGTTCGATCCCCGGCTCCACATGCTGTACCAGCCCTGCCCTCCGGGCGGGCTGAGCCAGCCATAAAAATGAGTGAATAAACAAACAAAGGTTGTGAAACAAGAAAAAAATAAATAAATAAAATTTAAAAAAAGAGAAAGAACAAGAGGTTAAAGGACTGAGAGAGGCTGAGGGGCTCTGGGAGGCTGCCGTGGTGCTTCTTGGGGAAAGTCCCATCAAGAGGATTCCCAGGCCCAATCTGAAAGCTTCAGCTCTTTCACTTAATGAGTAGCTGCGCTGTAACTGAGTGGCCCGCCTCCCTTGCAGGGCTACGAGGAGGAATTCACAGCAGGGCAATGGGGCTGGCGTGGAGCTTGGTGGCAGAGCTCTTGTGCAGTGTGAGCAGAGGCCTGGGTTCCATCCAAGTACCCAAAGGCTCAGAGGGGTGAAAGTCATGGGTCATGGGCACAGCCATTTCTGTTCCTCATCCTGGCAGTCTGCAGATACACACAGTATCTTAAGTCTGAATCCCTGAACAAATTATTTAACTCCTCTAGCCTTGGATCCTCTATCTGAACACTGGGGATACCTGCTACTGAATACAAAGTGAGCTAGGTACAGTGGTGCAGACCAGTATACTCAGGGGGCTGAGGCAGGAGGATCCCCTTGAGCGCCGGAGTTTAAGACCAACCTGGGAACAGCAAGGCTCTGCCTCAACAAAATAATACAACACTCATCCACTCTTCTAGGAACGCATAAAGCTCAGTGTGTTACAGATGACCACCCCCCTTCCTCCTCTGTGACCTTTAGCTGTCCTCTTCAGACCTGTGCGTGGTTTTGGGCAACCACACACTGCCACACTTGGCAGCAAAGGGCTTGCTTACTACGCAGGTCATGACCAACGTGGCCAAGTCGAGCGGCAGGACCAGACACAACAGCCTTGGAGACGCTGAGGGTCCACACTGCCTGGCGAAGCATCCTAGCCAAGGCTCCAAGCTTGCCTTACTCCCAGCATGCCTTGCACTGCCCTGCCTCCCATCTTTTCTCTGGCAAACACCTGTTCATCCTTTAGAGTCCCCACAAACTTGGTCTTTTCTGCCCGCTCTCCCCAACCTCTTCGGAGCAACAGGGTCACACATGTCCCTGGAGCTCTTTGCACCACAGTAGCCAGTCCACACCTCCACTCCCACGTGAAGCCTGTGTTCCAGAACCCACACAGGGCCGTGTTCTACCCAGCTGTGAAGTGTGAAACCCTCCCTGGGAAGGAGGGGCAGCAGAGGCGAGGTGCCACACTCTTTGGGCTGCACGTGAACACTGTGACCTGCTTTCCCCCAATAAAGCCTCAATACAGCTCTGCCCACTGAGCTGAACCCCGGAATCCCCCACTTTCGCCCAACTTCTCGATCACCCTCTCTCTTTCCTTTCCCGTGTCACGGGCAGCCTCAGCCACCACTGACTCAGGGAAAGCCTCACGATGATGCAGCCCAGGCGCAGGAGAGGCTCTGGGCCCTGGAAGGGGGATGGCCAGACACGGTGGAAGAACCGCAACCACACCGGTCCCGCAGGCCTCCAGGAAGGACAGGAAACCCGGCATGGGCGGACTAGAGCAGTCACGGGGTGTCCCCTGACTAATGCCACCGTGTACCCCACCTGCCCTCCACCAGCTTGCACATTCGCGTCTGTTGAATGAGTTAGTGAATGAATGGACCTGTGCCCGCCTGGACACTTGACGGCTGAGGGTTTCAGGGCTCTTCCAGAAACCAAACCATCCAGCCATTCAAGATTTCTAGCCCCAGGCTGGCAAGACGGCTCAGCGGTCTAAAGCGCCTGCCTAAGAAAGTTTAGGCAACCCGCAGGGACCGCGGCTTGATCCCCGGCACCACATGCTGCGCCAGCCCCATCCCCAGGACAGGCTGAACCGGCCACAACACAATAAATGAGGTTTTTCAATAAAATTAAAAAAAAAAAAAAAAGATTTCTAGCCCAATCAAGTAAGTATCCGTCCACAATTCGCGCCGCCTCCAAGCCCACGCGCCACCCCGCCCCCATCCATCGGTGCCCTCCACCCTACCCCACGCACCCCCAGTCCACGCACAGCCCCCCAGTCCACAAACCACCCCTCCTCCGAGACAACGAACCTCCCACGTTCAGCTGATCTTCCGGCGCGGCAGGTGGGAGGGGCCCGGCAGTGGCCCGAGGTCTGCCACGGGCTGGGGTCCCGCCCCGCCCCCACCCCTTCCTGTCGGGCGTGCTGTTCCCGGGTGGCCTCCCGGGGCCGCCCGGACCCAGCTGGAGTGTCTGGACCTCGGCCTCCCCAGCTTCCTGGGCCCCGCGCACCTGCGGCCGGGGGAGCTCGGCGCTGCTCGCGAGGTCCACGTGGAGAGAGGCGACAGAGCCGCTCTCCTGGCGCCCGGGACCAAACAGCTGGGCGCGGGCGGCGGCCGAGCGAGCGCCCTCCCCACTCTGCCCGCGGCTGCCCCGGAGCACGGTGCCCGTGCGACTCACCACAGACCAGCGGCGCGCGGACTCGAGCGGGTCGACGCAGCCCCAGAGCCCAAGCTCGGCCCCGCCCGCGCCGTCCTCGGCCCCGCCCATCCCGTCCTCGGCCCCGCCGAGGGTGCCGGGGGGCGGGGTGAGGGCGCGGGTGGCGGGACGGGGGCTGGGGGGCTGGGCTCGGGGGTGACGCCCGCCCCAGGGTCCTCCGCGCCGCTGAGGTTCCTGTCATCCTGGTGGGGTTGGGACATCGCCTAGTCACCTACCGGAAGCTGCTTTCAGAAGATCACAGTTGGAACAGTCTCTGGTGGCAGGCGGGTGTCCCTCCTCACGGGACCAGGAAGGGGAAAATGTGAGTCAAGCCGCAGGGGTCATGAATAATTTGATCCGTGAGATCGTCCTGTTAGCAGCCACAGGCCTCACTGCGGTGCGAGGAGGAGGGCAAGGAGGGGGGCCCTATACACCCCAAAGGGAAGCACGGGACCACAGCCAAAAGAAAAAAGAAACAGGAAAGCAAATGTCCAAAAAGGAAGAGGAAGCAAACAGGAACAAGAAAGTTGTTATGCTGCGTGGAATGAAAACTGAATCTAAAAAAAGAAAAAAACTGGAAGGAACTATAACCAGAAATCACATGATTGTATAATATCACAGGGAATTCACAGCGATTTTTTTTTTCCATCCTTGTTTAAAATGGGTGTGGCAAATAAAATGGGTGTGGCGAAGGCCGGTCATGATGGCGCAGGCCTGTAATCGCAGCACTTGGGAGGCTGAGGCAGGAGTATCAATGGGAGTTCGAGACCAGCCTGGGCTACAAAAGTGAGCTCAAGGCCAGCGTGAACTACAAAAAATAACTAAGCAATTAACTAACTAAATAAATAAATAAATGAAAAATAAAATGGGTGTGGTATGGGGGCCCTTGGACATAGCTCCTGAGTTCAAAGCCCGGTCCAGCAAAAAATAAATGAATAAATAATAAAAATAAAATGGGTGTGGCATTCAGTGGAAAATGTATTATTGTAGAATTACATGATGAAGTGTAGTTTAAATTCAGGCAGGCCGGGCGTGGTGGCGCACGCCTGTAATCCCAGCACTCGGGAGGCTGAGACAGGAGGATTGGTGCGAGTTCGAGACCAGCCTGGGCTACAAAAGTGAGCTCAGGACCAGCCTCAACTGCATAGTGAGACCCTGTCTCAAAAAAGACAAAAAAAAATAAATAAATAAAATAAAAATAAATAAATAAATAAATAAATTCAGGCAAGCCGGGCGTGGTGGCTCACGCCTGTAATCCCAGCACTCGGGAGGCTGAGGCAGGAGGATTGGTGCGAGTTCGAGACCAGCTTGGGCTACAAAAGTGAGCTCAAGGCCAGCCTCAACTGCATAGGGAGACCCTGTCTCAAAATAAATAAATAAATAAATAAATAAATAAATAAATAAATAAATTCAGGCAGCATTATAAAACAAGGAAAACATTAGGCAGTATCTACACTTGAAGTTGCTTTGTCAGAGTTGCATAGTATCAGAAAGATAAAAAAGTGTATTTTGATTTTTTGTATATATTTTATTTTTATTTTTTAAATGTATTTGGTACAGGGTCTCACTACACAGATGGGACTTGCAGTGACCCCCCTGATTCCAGCCTCCCGAGTGCTGGGATTACAGGTACATGCCACCATGCCCAATCTCATTCGCCAACTCAGTGCAAGGGTGGGGGTGGGGGCGTTACGGCAAGCCGGGGTTGAACCCTTGGCATCTGCCTAAGCAGGTGCTTTAGCTCAGATAGCGCTGAGCTATCTGGCTGGTCCAATTGCTTTTAAGTTTATTTTTGCAATACTGGGAATTGAACCCAATGCATGAAATATAATAGATAAGTGTTCTACCACAAGGATCTACTCTGAAGCTTCTTAATTTTTATTTGGAGACAGGTCCTAGCTAAGTGGTCCAGGGTGGCTTTAAACTTTGACTCTCCTGCTTTAGCCTCCCTGAGTAGCTGAAATTACAGGCATAGACCTCAACATTCAGCTAAGTAATATTTCTAACTACAGTATCTGAGGTTTCTGGCAGTCAACTAAAAAAAAAAAGATTTAAAAAAAAATGAAAAAGAAGGGGCCGGGCATGGTTGCGCACGCCTGTAATCCTAGCACTTGGGAGGCTGAGGCAGGAGGATCGGTGAGAGTTCGAGACCAGCCTGGGCTATAAAACTGAGCTCAAGGCCAGCCTGAACTGTACAGCAAGATCCTGTCTCAAAAAGACAAAAAAAAAAAGAAGGGGCTAGGGAGATATCTCTGTGGCACAAGTGCCTACCTGGCAAGTGCAAAGGTGTGAGTTCAAATCCCGCAAAAAAAGAGAAAGAAAGAAAAAAGAAAGAGAGATCAGCTGGGCAGAGTGGCCCATGCCTGTAATCCCAGCACTCAGGAGGCTGAGGTAGGAGGATTGCTGCAAATTCGAGGCCAAGGGGCTGGGGAGGTAGCTCAGCTGAATAAGCGCTTGCCTGAGTTCAATCCCCGGTTCCACAAAAAAAAAAAAAAAAAAAAATTTGAGGCCAGCCTGGACTACATAGTGAATTCATGGCCAGCCTGAACTGCAAACTGAGATTTGAAGAAGTAGAACAAATTTTCATTAGATCCAACGTATATCCTTAACTGTCAGTGAAACTTCTGGTTTTTCTTTGAAGCTTAGATTGCACTGTTCATCTGGATGACAGAGATCCGCGCAGCAGTCAGCTCAGTCCTTACTCCCTACTTCAGGCTAGAGCATGAGGGCCACCTGGGCCTTAGGGGGCTGTAGGCCCCACAAGCCAGCCAGTAATTCCTGCCCACAAACCCAGCAGTATCTTCTGGTCCAATATCTAGGGTTTTCTAGGACAAGTGCATTTTTAAAATTTTATTTATTTATTTATTTATTTATTTATTTATTTATATTTAGTCTTTTTGAGACAGGGTCTTGCTATGCAGTTCAGGCTGACCTTGAACTCACTTTTGTAGCCCAGGCTATTCTTGAACTCACACCGATCTTCCTGCCTCAGCCTTCCAAGTGCTGAGGTTACAGGTGTGCGCCACCACACCCGGCTTGACAAGTGCATTGTTAGAGCCATCTGTGGGCCCTCCACCCTCCAGTCATGCTCCAAGAGTTGTCCCAGAATCTTACATATTCTTGCCAGGTGGAGCTTAATTTCCAATAATCCTTCCAACCTTCACACTACCCAATTCTCTTTTTACTTGCATCACTTCTGAATGCTAAGCTCTGCTTCTGGGGTTCTTTTGAGAAAAATTCTTGGTAAGTCATCCAGGATGGCTTCAAACTTCTGATCTTCTTGCCTCAGGTGGTCACAGGGCTGGCTCTCCTCTGCTCTCTTAAACATGTTCCGAGCAGAGTATGGTGGAGCATGCTTATAATTCCAGCGACTCAGGGAGGCTGAGACAGGAGTATCACATTTGTGGCCAGCCTGGGCCACTTAGCAACACAGCCAGACCATTTTGTTTTGTTTCAACATGCGAAAGGACTGGGGATACGGCTCCGTAGGGGAGAGCTTCAGGCCCTGGGCTCAAGCCCTACCAAACCCGACCCACGCACACACAGACATGACTCTTGGTGACTCCAGGTCATTATTACCAACATGGCTTCCTGTGTCATGACGCAGCTGTGGCCCCCGCCGTGCTGTCTTGCTCCACAGAGACTTCTGTGGCCTGAGCACTTCTCTGCGTACTTTCACACTCAGCCTGTGGTGTGGTGTCTGACCCGTTTCTGCCCTCACCACCTGTACGTAGCCCAAGGATGCTGTCTGACCCGTTTCTGCCCTCACCACCTGTACGTAGCCCAAGGATGCTGGGCTTTCTTTCCCTTTTACAGTTGAGTCTCACACCAGGGGCCTCTGCTCTCCTGGGCCTGCTAGAGCGCCCTTCACACATACCTTGTCCTGTCTGTAGTCAAGGGCAAAAGTTATCCTTTGATAACAAAATTAAGACCTTTTACTCCTTCTCAAGTATGGTCCCTTATAGCCTCTTTGAAGGGAGCTATGACATAGCAGGTCACAGTCAATCTCCGGGGTGTGGTGTGGGGGCTTCTCCATCACACAGGATGACTTGGTCTTTTCACTCGAGGCCTGAGGCTTCCGGCCAGCTCACCACAGACCAATGTTCCTAGGGAGAGCTCAGCACAGACCAAAGTTCCCCTCTCCAGCCACAGTCTCCTGCGCCAAGACCTGCATGGGATGCTCCGGGGTCAAGGGGCAGGGCCTCTTGTAGGGAGGCGCTGAAGCTGGAAACCGGTCACGTGTGTGTGTGGGGGGGGAGACAAGGCCAAAGTGCCTAAAGCAATCAAGCTGCCTTAGTCCTGAGAAAAACCTCTTGCCTGAGACAATTCTAGTCTTCAGTCACTAGAGGAGCCTGTGTCTCATGATATTGTGTCAAAAGTATAAGTAAAAGCCCCTAGGAGGGTAGGGGGATTCCTCTTCTCTCATCAGGAGAGGGGCTTCCACCTGACTTCAGCTTCTGTCTTACTATTTTCTTTTTTTTTTTGTCTTTTTTTTTTTTTTTTTTGAGACAGGGTCTCGCTATGCAGTTGAGGCTGGTCCTGCGCTCACTTTTGTAGCCCAGGCTGGTCTCGAACTCGCACCAATCCTCCTGCCTCAGCCTCCCAAGTGCTGGGATTACAGGCGTGAGCCACCACACCTGGCTGTCTTACTATTTTCTAAGTCCTCTCACCATTTCCCCCAGCACCACCAAGAGCTGCGTGGGCTGTGGCAAATTAGCACCCAAACAGGAACCTGAATACCATTGTTATTTGGGTCTTGCCAGGACTCAAACTCAGAACCCTGCGTTTGTCCGGTAGGCACTGTGGTGCTGAGCTACATCAGCAGCCCCTCCTGATTATTTTTTTTTTCCCCTCCTGATTATTAACAGAGGCTAAACTAAAACAAACACGTCTTTTTTTTTTTTTTTTTTTGATACAGGGACTCATTATGCAGTTCAGGCTGACCTTGAGCTCACTTTTGTAGCCCAGGTTGGTCTCGAACTGCCACCGATCCACCTGCCTCAGCCTCCTGAGTGCTGGGATTACAGGTGTGCGCCACTATGCCCGGCCCCACGTTTTTTATCTTGAGGGTAGAGAGGGATAAAAAACAAACAACAATAATAGTCTTAAATCAATCACCATAAGGACAAAATGTAAAGGAGAAGCTGAAGGACTGGGCAGTGCTGGCTGCAGCCCGTCGGTAGCTTCCACGGCGTGACAGCCTGCCCAAAGATCTTGCAGTAAGCTCCGCCTTCTTGACGTCTTTCTGGTTACGAAACTTGGGGTGTTCTAAGGGCTACTGCAATACTCCTAAGTGCCCCGCCATCATCTGTTCATTAGCCAGTATGCGAGTGACTGTACTCGCCTGAGTGAGGGGCCATTGATCGGCCCACACAGGGTCACCAGACATCCGAGTCACCTCAGACGCTACTCATTTGTGGGGTCAGAGAGAGAATGAAGCACCGTGTGAGGACAAGTGGCTTGTGCCGAAGCGGTCCCTTTTAGGACTAACTGGAAGAGATGATTTCCTTCCTTGATTTTACCAAACCCTTGAGTGAGAAAAAAAAAAAAAAAATTGTTGCAACATCTGATGAGTCACCAGGAAGATAAGACTCCCCGAAATGCCCACACAGCCTGTAATATGTTGTGACAGGCTTGGTGACAGCTCTGCTCGGAGTCCCTGTTCACACTCTTTCATGGCTGGACCCTGGACATCTGCTCTCCAGATGTTCGAGGAGTCCTTGTGTGTCAGACTGCAGCTGGGTGGGCGTCATGGCGGAATCAGAAAGGAAACCTGTGCGTTACCCGTATTTGTTGGGGACAGTCTGTGACTCAGTCTGCTGTTGTCTTCGTCCACGCATTCATGTTTTCGTGTGTTGAATATCATTGTCTTCGTTGAAGGACAAAAAGAATGAAGAACAAAAAGATTTACTTTTTTTTTTCTTGTTTCAGAACTTTTTGTTTGTTTGTTTATTTTTATTTTTTGTTTATTTATTTAGTTTTATGGCCGGCTCAGCCTGCCTCGAGGACAGGGCTGGCGCAGCATGTGGTGCCGGGGATCGAACCGCTGTCTCTGCAGCCGCCTAAGCTTTCCTAAGCAGGCGCTTTAGACCGCTGAGCCATCCTGCCGGGCCCCGTGTTTATTTTTATTTTTATGGCCGGCTCAGCCTGCCCTGAGGGCAGGGCTGGTGCAGCATGTGATGCTGGGGATCGAACCGCTGTCCCTGAAGCCACCTAAGCTTTCCTAAGCAGGCGCTTTAGACCACTGAGCCATCCTGCCGGGCCCCAAAA
>PVJA010025505.1:0-19428 GCA_004027025.1 Myocastor coypus
GGAAGAGAGAGGAAGGGAGAGGAGGAGAGGAAAAAGGGAGAGAGGGAGAGAGGAGAGGAGAGAGGAGGAACTAAGCTCTTATACACAGTACCACTCCCGTCCTGTCCTGACCCCACCCTTCCTCTTCATCACCCTCTCCTCCCTGTGAGACAGAAAACCAGAGGAAGCCATGCACACTGCCCAGAGGTGCGCTGCCCACCCCGGTCTTGCTGCCTTGAACCTTCCTCCTCTCTTCCTACTTATTCAGCTGCTTTCAGTGTGTCCTGCAGCTTTTGCTAAACGATCACCCCCAAGACTCCCAAACCTGTCACCTACAGCATGTGGCACCTCCCTTGAGCACTCACCAACACCACACACTGTGCTTCTCTGTGGGTCAATATTATTGGCAGCTATGTTAGTCAGGCAGGGTTAGGCCCAAGAGTCTGTTGAGAAGGTAAGAATACATTACAGCTGTGAGTGGAGGCACATTCCTGGAAGCCCAGACCTCTAGACAAAAGGGAGAATGACTACACTCACATGCTTCCCCTACAGCAGCAGTTCTCAACCTGTGGGTCTCGACCCCGGCAGTGGGGGTCAAATGACTAAAATACAGGGGTCGCCTAAAGCCATCGGAAAATACATATTTAAACCCATGCTATGCCATGGTGAAATGTTACTTATTGGAATTAGTAATAAATATTTCTCAACATATTATTTTTTGGTTTGGGGTCACTGCAACATGAGGAACTATATTGCGGGGTCACGGCATTAGAAAGGTTGAGAACCACTGCCCTACAGGATGAAGACCAATGATTGATATTTGAAATAAGCATCAATCACTTTGAGTGGAGGATCAAAACTTCCCCAGCCCCGCCCTTTCAGAAAAAGTACTTTTTCACTCCATGTACACATGCTATGCGACTTGCTTCCCCACTGGATCAGTAGCACCTAAGTGGCTACACTTGTAATATTATTAGTTGATAGCAGTTTTGGCCCATATTATACCTATCTTGTGATCTGATTCCTTATAGCTTCCCCTGAGAAGTGGGCTTGTAGGTAGTAACACTTTCCAGGTTCCCCTTCTGTCCCCTTTAGACAGAAGCTTTCCTTCTTCCAATAAACATTTCCTACTCTGAACCTTTCTTGTTCCTTATAATTCACTATTCAGTTTTGGGGAACACAGACTCAGCATACAGGACATCTAGCAGGAGACTTATATTTCCATTATATCCTTTGCAGGTCCTGTATCATTTTGGAGGTCCCACTTAGGTAACTGGACAGAAGTAAGAATTTTGCTTTTGCTTTCCAGATTCTGGATTGTGATGCATTAGGTGATCAAAATCATCACCAAATCCAATAGCTATACCTTGAATTTTTCCTTGCATTTTATGTGTTTGTCAGTTGCTTATGTCTTGTGTCTTATATGCATTATCCTTTGCTTAAAATGACGATAAATTTAAGTTGAGAACCTGGGAAGATTATGATTTGTTTTTAAGGGTAAGGTTTTATATTCTTGTTTTGTATATGTTGCTCTGGGACTAGCTGCTAAATTTACTACATTTCTTGTGAAGTTTGTCATTTATCTTAGCAGCACTAGGTAGGAAAAACGTGTTAGAGCTCCCCTCAGTGGACTTTGATATAAAATGCTGGAAAATGGGTCCTTTTTGCAATCTAGCCTATATTTACCTATATATTTATCTGTACCTTAGTAAACTTTAACAAACAGTGGTCATTCTACCAGCTAGTTAAATGCTCTCAGAGCAGCTGACACTCTTAAAGCAGAGGACCAGTTCCCCAGCACCTAGGGAATCCCCCTGGAAGCCAACAGCCAATGGAATGCTGACCTGACTGCCAGCTGGATTCCTTTCTGGAGATAAACCTCAGGTTGTGTGGAATCAGTGAAGGCTGAGAGGACAGCTGAAGGGTCATGGCCAGGGTGACACTCTGGCAGATACTCAAAGTTCCACAGAGAAAAGCAGGTCCCAATAGACCAATTTGGATAAGCAGCAGAAAAATCTTTACTGAGGTATTCTACTTTTCTCTCTGCTAGTATGTTAGAAACTCCCACTAAATTTTTCCCTAACTCACGGGCAGTTAATGTTAGGACCACCTTGCAGTTAGACTGCTCCTCCCTCTAGGAGGTCAAACTGAAGGAGTTTGATGACTCCATTTTTTCTTTGTGATAGTGGGGATTGAACTCAGGACCTGGTGCTTGCCAGGTAGGCACTAATTCTACTGAGCTATCTCCCCAGCCCCCAAGTTGAAGGACTTTGAAACAACTACTTGTCATTCTTGAAGGAAAAACACAGCTATGAGAGAAAGGATTTACACTTGTGCTTACATATGCTAATGAAGAATGAAAAATAGGTTTTTGGCAAGCTTTTCTCTTCTTTCATGTTTATGTGAAAAATGAGAAGCGTACCTTTACTAACATGTGGATTGTGGTGGCTAAGCTCTAAACAGAATTTAATCTGTGAGGTTTGGAGACATAAAAATTTTATGTTGGACTTTAAATAAAACTTAGCCTTGTCTGGTGGCTGAGGAATACTGCCTAGATGATTGGGTAGATAACACAAATGCTTTGGATGGCTCTTCACCCTAGGGCTCAGGGAGCAATTTTTCTGAGCCATTTACTTGGCTCTGTCTTCACAGGTGATCTCTTTTGCAAGCTGAGAAGTGCTCCAATTCACCCTTTGATATTTTCCTCATTTCCTTTCAAAGAATTACTTCTGAACTCTTCATGTATATGTGTATGTTATTAATGCTTCTTTAAAGTTGACAGTTACAGCTAAAATCAGTTGTAACTTGTGATTGTGGAAACAACTTCAGGAGCTAAGAAGTCAAGTTCCTAGGGAAGATAGCATCTCGAGACAGTAAGGAGAAATTAGTCTAACCCAACATATCTCCTGGCTTCTCTTTAGACGGCAGCCACCTGCTCTGAAGTGGGTCAGCTGGGATACTTTAAGAATATAGAAATTGGGCCAGCCAAATAGCTCAGCTGATTAAAGCTTCTGCTCAGGCAAATACAGCGGCTGGGCCCAGTCATTCAATGCCAGCCTACCCCCCGAGGTGTGGGCTGAGATGGTCAATGAGACTAGGTGTGGTGGCACAGTAATCCCAGCACACAGGAGGTTGAACACAGGCAGATCACTATGAGTCCGATGTACACAGTGAGAACCTATAGACTCTTACTAAAATACAGACTATAGAAATCAAGTAGAAATTAAAGAGATGACAATTCTTATTCTTTTATTACTCTCAGATGAGGAAATCAATGTGAAAATCTTTGGAATCTATTCTGAAGCGCTGCAGAATATTCAACCCTTATATGTTGAAAAAGAACCACTGAATATTTTTCTGCACCCACATATGGCCTGCCTACTCTCTATAACCAAAGTGAAAAGTGGAGGGAAGTATTATGATACTATTTCACGACTAGAATCGTACTGTAAGGAAGAGGAAAATTGATCAGAACTGCCTTATGTTCATATCTTCTTTGCATTATGAAATAATTCTTATTTATGTTCTAAATGTAAATATAAGCCACAGAGAGTGAATGGCAAATACAGGACCACCTGTGCTCATGTGTCCTGCTCTCTGTGACCTAAAACAGATCAGACAAGATCGAGGAAAGTTTTTAGATGACCCTAATAAGTACAATGATGTATTTGGGGGATTTACTCAGACTCAAGAACTAGAATGTAAAGATGAGTTGCTACTCTTAAACACTGACTTCTAATGAGAGAAAACCAGCATCACAAGCTACTCATACACTGGGAAATGAAGATCATATTAACTTTAGGTCAGAATATGAGCAGCCAGGGAAGCAGCCAGTTTGTACTGGTAACCAAGCAGTTCCTGTAGGAGACCCCCACTGGCTACCAACCAGAGACTAGACTACAAGATATTTTCAGAGATATATTCTTGAAGGTCCACAGGAGACAACAACTAATTCCTTCAGTTATTTTAAATTCATTTCCCCATTCATCAGGGGAAGATGAGAACCCCTTGGCCTTCTCAGACTGTTCACAAGTGCCATTTAGGAAACCTATCCCTAGCTCCTGATTCAACAGACAAGATTATTCTTTTTTTTTTTTTTTTTTCTTTGAGACAGGGTCTCGCTATGCAGTTCAGGCTGGCCTTGAGCTGACTTTTGTAGCCCAGGCTGGTCTCGAACTCGCACCGATCCTCCTACCTCAGCCTCCCAAGTGCTGGGATTACAAGCATGCGCCACTACACCCAGCTACGACAAGATTATTCTTAAGGACAAGTTTATTACCCAGCCAAACCCAGGTACTAGGAAAAAGCTATAAAAGATGGCTTTTGCTCCATATAGCTCACTTGATACCTCAGTAACAACTGAGTACTAAGTATTTTTAACCAAGACAAGGAGAAAAACCAAAGAGACAAAACAAAGAGATCAAGAGAAAATGCCTATCTTTATTGTGAGCTTTAAAAAAAAAAAAAAAAAGAATCTAAGTCTAATGCTCAAGGCTCCAAGAAGAGCTTGACAACTAAATTCACTTTCTACCACCAAGCAAAGCCAGGCCCCCTTAGTTAAGCTGGGCTGATGCAAGAGTCTAAGCCACTGTTGGTGGCCCCAGGAAGTTGGGCTGCACCTGAGGCTTAGACCCGTCTTATCAGCTGGCCCAGCAAGACTAAGGGCCCTGGGGCACTCTCTGCCTTTCCCTCCGGCTGGACTGTCATCACCAAGAGAAGTCCTGGGTAACCTTGACTGTAGAGAGGAAAGAAATTAGCCGATGGCTGGCTGGACCCTGGAGCATCTCTCGGTTCTTTTCAACGCTGTCCTTCCGTCCAGCTGTCATACATACCTCGATGAAAGGCATCACTGGAGAGGAGGTAACATGCCACTTCTCACAACCCTTAGCTTGTAACTAGGATGATCTTCCTTTTGCATAGTTCTTTTCAGTTATGCATGAAAATCCAGTTCCCTGCCTGGGAGGGATATTTCATCTCATTTGAATATTATAACATATATGCACCCTAGTTAGATACTCTGCCTCCCCCTCATGGAGACAGAAATAAATCCTGTGGGATGGGCAACTAAAGGTAGAACAGGTAGAGCACTAGAAGTGGCCCTAGTGCAAATCCATCTGAAAGATGCTATTTTTCTATCCTCCAAGGCCAAAAGTAATAAGAGGATTACTGCCTACAACTAGTAATTTACAAGTACAAGGTTTATTTATAGTTTGCAATAGCCAGTACAACATTCCAATCTTAGGACTCTAAAAACACAATGGGAAGTGGTTGTACAGGACCTTAGATTGATAACTCTAAGTAGCAGTGCCAATCCACCCAGCGGTACCTAACCCATGCACTCTCCTTTCTCTGATCTTGAAAGATGCAATTGGTTTTCAGTGTTAGATTTAAAAGATGCCCTCTTTTGTATTCCTTTACAAAGAGTCCCAATTTCTTTCTGCCTTTGGAAATCCTCATGACCAAGCCTCCCAACTTTGGAGGCTTTGCCTCCTTAATTCAGACACAGTCCTCATTTTTTGGGCAAATGCATTTCCACAATTTGTCGTGTTTTGAATTTTTCCAACTCATAATCTTGCAATATGTACATGATAATCTGTTACACTTCCCCTTTGAAAAGCTCTGTAGCCAAGGCACTTAGGGTCTGCGGAATGTCTTACTAGACAAGCATTATAAGATTTTTAGGTCTCAGGCACAACTTTGCAGCCTTTGCAGTAAAATACTCAGGGATATAGCTCAGTGGCACAAGCACCTGCCTGGTGAACACAAGGTCCCAAGCTCCATCTCCAGTACTACAAAAACAAACAAACAAAACCTCAGGTCTTATCATATCTAAGAAAAGCCAAAGGCTGGGGAAAGACAAAATTCCACCAATACTTTAGCTAAGAAAATTCCTGGAAATTACAGGTTTTGTCACCTTTAGATAGCAAAATGTGATGCGATTGCACAACCCCTCTATCAGCTCATAAAGGAAGCCCAAAAGACAAATGCCGATGTTTTAACCTGGAAACTTGATTCCAAAAGTACATTCTGGAAGCCTAAATAAATGCTTCAAAATGCCTCAGCACTGAGCCTACCAGTGTGTGTTCTTCGAAAACGAAACAAAAAAGACATAGCACTGACTTTGCATCAGTATTTTAAAGTTTCTCATTCATGAGGCACACCATCTTCCAAAATCGGATAGTATCAAACATTTTAACAGTCTGTAAAAACTATATGTTGTATGTACATTCATGATCCTTTTGTTAGTATCTCAGTGACTGTATAAGATATACAATGACAGGTTAATGTATGTGAGAGTCTAAAATTCCCTACGTGTTCTCCTTACCCTCTTTGTGGAAGGCTATTACTAGCTCTTCCCAATAAAAACTTGTGCTGGTTATATGCTTAATAGTCTTTTTAATCTTATTATTTGTTCCATGCATGCTTAACTATTTCTTTGGCTTTGTCTTCTCTAGACTTAAAGCTATACACCTACCCAAGACAAGAATGCATGGCATCTAGGAAGGGCCCTTAGACAGATGCTCTGTAGAGCACACCTGACTGATCACAACTAGGACAACACCTTTCAGTCTCAAGTAGCCAAATGGTCATGGCCCCCTGTACCCTAGTGACAATTAAGGGTATCTCTTCAGGGGAGAGAGTATTATAGACAACTAAGTTAGAAGCGTTACCGGGAGTGGTGGCTCACGCCTGTAATCCCAGCACTCGGGAGGCTGAGGCAGGAGGATTGGTGCGAGTTCGAGACCAGCCTGGGCTACAAAAGTGAGCTCAGGACCAGCCTCAACTGCATAGTGAGACCCTGTCTCAAAAAGGCAAAAAAAAAAAAAAAAGAAGTGTTATAGGCAGTCAGACAGGTGTAGGCAGGCTCTCAAAAGTCAGTGCAGATGAGAGTATATTACAACTGTGTTGAAGGCCAGGCCTCAAGACAAAGATAGAATGACTATGCCGACACACTTTCACAGGGATGGACAGCAATAACTGATGTTCTAAAGTAGGCATCAACCACCTTAGGTGGTGGACCAAAACCTCCCCTGGCCCACCCTTTCCTGGAAAAGTCCTTGTGATTTTCCACTGGATCAGTATTCCCTAAGCAAATATACTTGTGATCATATTAGTTGATTGCAGTTCTGTCCCACCTTATAGCCGCCTCGTGGTTCTATTCATAAAGCTTCCCCTGAGAAGTGGGTTTACAGGTAATCCATTTTCCAGGTCCCCCCATTTGTCTCTCTTAGAAGCTTTCTTTCCTCCAATAAATACACAGCGGGCGAGCCAGGCATGGTGGCACACGCAGTGGGCCCTTGACTTATGAACTCAATGCATTCCTGAGGGCTGGCTGGAACTCAGGTTTTCAACTCCAGTCTCAGGTGCCTCCACCTGACCTTCAAAGTCTCTCTCCTGAATACAGGCAGATTTCAGAGTCCTTAGAGAGACACTGGCCTGGGATTTCTCAAATAACTGCTTCAGAAAAGGATGTTGTAATGTTCCTTCCAGAATGTTAAGTGTTAAGTCTGTATCTGAGACCATCTGGAAGCACAAGCGGCTGGCATTTGGGACATAATTCAGAAACTCTGGTCAAAGTGAAAACTAAAATTCCTGTCGTAACCCAAATTGTTTGTACGTTAGGCCAATTGCAACTCAACCCCCCGCCCAAAAAAAAAAAAAAAAAAATTACTCTTAACCTCTGTTGTTCCTTTGAATTCATTCCTTGCTTTTCAGCAACATGAACTTGGCCAATGGGACATTAGGCAGGTTGGTAATCATAATCTCCCTTACATTACTTGGATTACTTGAAGGTCCCATGTTATCCCTGCGTCCTTAGGACTGAGGCAGCTCTAACAGTGAAAACCAGGGCTAAAGATGCCAGCTGGCACTTTCTTGTAGAGAGAAGCATGGCCTTTATTTATTATTAATCAGTAGGGATGGCTGAGAAAAAAGCTTTCCTAATACTGTAGTCAAGGTTTCAAAGAGCACAGCATCCTTGATCAAGTAAATGGATGTAGAATAGTTCAAAGGAGGCTTTGCAAATGAGACAGATGGGTATAGAGAATGATTCAGACTAAAAGCTACCATCTTTTTAAATAGCCACATAAAAAATCCCACACAAGCTGTAATTCCACCTACTCATACCTGAAAGGACTTGTTAAAAATAGATACCCAGCCGGGCGTGGTGGCTCACGCCTGTAATCCCAGCACTCGGGAGGCTGAGGCAGGAGGATTGGTGCGAGTTCGAGACCAGCTTGGGCTACAAAAGTGAGCTCAAGGCCAGCCTCAACTGCATAGCGAGACCCTGTCTCAAAAAGACAAAAAAAAAAAAAAAAGATACCCAACTGAATCTAATCATCAAAAGCTTCCTTAAATGTATGTTTTAAACTCTGATTGACAATGTGCTTTAAAATCCAGGCACATAGGATCAGTGTGGCTGGCCATCGTAAGAGGAGTTCAAATATTCCCTGTGGAGACAGGTACCAAGAACTCTGGAACTGTGGTCTACCTGTCGGCACCTCCAGAAAAGTGGTCCTGGCTACCATCAGAAGCCCTTGTTATAATGACAGACTGAGGGCTTAAGCTGGACCTGCTATATCAGCAGCTCTGTTACAGTGTGGGAATGTGGAATAAGGAACACTAAGTGATGACTTTCTGAATGCAAGTAGATTGACAGTCTCTATTCTAGCGATTGCTCAGGGCTGGGTGGAGAGGGCTGGCCTCCCTGGGTGCTTTCCTCAGAGCCCTTTCAAGTCCAAGTCTCAATTTTGTCCCTAATCAAATTCATGACCACGCTACCAACAACGTTGACTGCTAGGATTTGTAACCTGAGATAACCGTGTGGGGCTGTCACAAGGCAGAAAAAGACAAGAAGGTGGCTTCCCAGGATGAAGAAAAGACCTCCAGCCAGAAGAAAGCCAGGAGATGGAGGGGTCAGAGTATGAGACTGGAGCCAGAGGCTGATGTGAGAACTAGAACTATGTGTGCAGGAGGGCCAGGCACAACATGACCCACCAAATACTGGCCACTGGTCCTCTGCGCACACACACTTGGGCAGGGGAGAGAACATGCCTTGAAGAATGGGAAAAAACTATGGAGATTCAGAGCTCTAGGGAAACTGTCTACAGACCACGGCATCAACAGATGACTTAAAAGGCTGGTGCTTAAGTGTAGCAAGGATGTACCTCGCATGGAAACTTCAAGCCCTGGAAACATTGCTCTAGGGTAGAGAAATGCTGTCCAGGAGCCTACAACTCAAGGCAAACCTTCACTTAGGAAGGTACGAAAGTTTTGGGAAGACACATAACAAGATGATACACAGCAGACACTTGTAATCCCAGCACTTGGGAGGCTAAGGCAGGAGGATCAATGTGAGTCTGAGACCAGCCTCGGCTACAAAAGTGAGCTCAAGGCTAGTGTGAACTGCACAGAGACCCTGTCTCAAAAAGACAAAAAAGATTGATACACAGGTAGGAGCCAAATCTGGTGCCCTGATACCTGTCCTCCCCAGAGTAACCACTGCAGACCGGGGACTCCAAGCTCATGGCTCAACTCTTCCACCCACGTCTGCCTTCTATCACTCAATGGACGAATTCCCTCACATGATATCACCTCAAGTGGCTTGAAAGGCGTCTTCTGAGTCTTAACCTAGACTAAGTTTCCATTTCTTCTTGAGAGCCTCAGATGGGGTGCAAGAGAAGCACGTTAAGCTCTACTTGTCAGTTACCTATGCACGTCAATGCTGACAAACACGTGGAATATCACCCACCCGGCCTAGAGCAGGCCCCGCATCCTCCCATCTTTTGAAAAAGAAACAGACTAGAAGCCATAGCTGCTTTACTGACAAGTGTGTTTCCAGGGGAGAGGCAGGGAAGCCTTTATCCAAGTGCTCCCCACATCCTTTTTCTTTCTTTTGCTCACTACACTTTGTTCTCATGGTCTTCGGGGACCCCTTGTGGCAAACTCTTAACTGATGGGTGGCTGAAAATCCTGTCACACATCACAAAGACGAGACTAAAAACAGGGCAGTACAATCTCTCCCGAGCAGCTTTTGCTATGCCGTAATTAACATTCTACCCATGTACCTCCACAAAGCCTAAGGACTCAAAGTGGAAGGGGAAGTCTTTTTCAAGGATGATGGTTTCATATTTACCAAGTCCCTATTGTGCTGCATTCCTAATAATGTGTGTAAACAGCGGGGACCCTAAGACGATCAAATCCACATGAGAAGGCAAGAACTATGGGAACATCCTTACATTTCTTAACAAAACATTTCACAAGCACAACCATGGAACTATACAAGAAGTAGGTAGGAAGCTGCTAGCAAGGTGCCATTTGCTTCTCTTTTATTCTTCGCCCTTTTAGGGTGGCTTTCTTTTGCTAAAACTCATTTTATTTTCTCTCTCCAAGAAGCAAGAGAGAGGGGAGAAAAAGAAGCCATCCCAATTACATCATGGTCCTTGCAACAAAGACTCTTCCCTTTGAAGATAATTCAGAGGAGATGCAGAGGTCTTTACATAGTCATATCACCAATGACTCATACGAAAAAATACTTGTGCCACTATTCTGGCTGTGACCCTCTCCAACACTCCACTCGTCACTCACATGCAGTTCACCAAGTCTATGCATTATCCTGCACCAGCGTCAGCTCCCAGGCGTCACGGAGTCCAGTCCTCTGCCTAGTGGCCTGGTAGGGCCCTTTGCACTCTCTGGTGATAACAGCTCAGTGCTAGCTCATCATCAGGCTTCAGAATAGGTTGTCATTTCTGGGTTTTTTTCAACACTTGTCTCTTCCACAAGCTGTTGTCCACAGGCCTAAGTGTGAGCTGAAAGTACAAGAATCTCCGGGGGTAGAGAAGAGGGTGCAGAACTTTGGGAATATCTCTGACCTTCACCTGCCCTGTGCATGCAACTACAGCACCTCTGACTATTGTAGATAAGACACATTTTTAATTCAAAGGGATCACACACAGCCACGTTTCTAGTTTGACCCTCACTTGCCATAACAACAGCACTATGGCAGTGAGTATTCCCAGCAGCTACTATCTACAGACACTTCGCCATGTGTTCTTTGAGTGTCCTAACATTAATTCTAATTCATCATGACAGCTGTATGATGAACTTCACTATATATGTGGGGAGAGTCAGGTGCAGAGAAAGTAGGTGATAGTCCAAAGCCTTAGGGCTGATGGGCACCAGGGCTGGGATCTATTCCAGGGGCATCTGGCACCTGCCTTTCTCTGCACCCCTTAGTCCCACTGAGTCAAATGTGCTGGTTGAGCTGGGATTGTGCTCTTCTCTGTCCCTTGGCCTGGGGCTCTTGTACACACTCGATTCAAAATCCTAAGAGAGAAGCAATGGGTTCCCCCAGCACCACCATGCTGTCCGGGTGCCAAGATCGCTCGACAGCCATACCATATAAACAGTGTGTCCTAGGGGTAAGCCACGGGATGGGACTGTGTTCCAGGTTCCTTCTGGCCTATGAAAACTCCCCCCGCCCCTGCACCCATGACTAGACCCGCCCATCATCCCAGGTAGCGCTGCGCACCACAGCCCATCTTGCTTGTCTTGTAAGACCTCAGGAGACAGAGCCTGTGAGGAACTCTGTCACATCTCACTGAGGATTTCTGTCCCTGAGCTGGAGATAGGAAAATCCTACCGTTTGACCTGTTTTTCACTTTCACAGACTTGAGACATTTCCCAAGTCTTTGCTGTTGAATAAGGGGGTGTATGTTTCAAGAACTAGCTCAAAAGGGCATGGTGGAGCACACCTGTAATCTCAGCCCTTGCAGGCTAAAGCAAAAGGATCACTGCGAGTTCAGACCAACCTGGGCTACAGAGTGAGCTCAAGGCCATCCTGAACTGCATAGTGAGACCCTGCCTCAAAAAGACCAAAAATAAATAAAAAAAAAAACAAAACAAAACAAAAAAAAGGGCCAGCAAGACAGCTCAGTGGACTAAGCATCTGCTTAGGCAAGCACAGGGACTAGGGTTTAATCCCTGACACCACATGCCATGCCAGCCCTGCCCCTGGAAGTCCTGAGTTGGCTACTGAGATTGGGTATGGGGGTGCATGCTGGTAATCTCAGCAATGATGAGGGGGAGGTTGAAAGCAGGAAGATCCTATGAGTCCAAGCTGCAAAGTGAGACCCTGTACCCAACACATAACAACAACAACAAAAAAAAGCAACCCTGTCTACTTACTCTACTACAGACTGAAAATTAAACAGAATAAAATGATTACATTTTGAGGCTACTGGACTGATATAAACAGAGATACTATGGGATAATCACAGGGACATTTATAAACTCTTCCTACCTAAAGGGAGCACAAAAACTAAGGCTTATTTCAAAACAGTATAATCAGTGAGGCTATTCCAAGCCTACACTCATTTCTTAGACAACAGTCATGGTTGTTTAAATAACTTCAGCTATTTCTCGCTGGCAAAATAAGTATAGGCTCACAGAAAAATATAACTTGCAGTAAAAGACCTAATATTATTATTATTTCTCCTGATTAAAGATGCTATTCATTTTTTAGAATCTGTTTAAAAATAGCTGGGAAGCAGCTATAGGAAAGATTTTTTGGTTTGTGGAGGATTCTTTTAATTCCCAACACACAACCGAGACCCGCTGTTTTTGTTCTCTGTCTCCAATCCACAGTAACATATTTGTTCTCCTGCTTCCCAACTGTCATTTGTGGACAAAGTGAAAATGGAAATACAAAGGAGAAACCAGAGTCAGTATAATCCTGGCTACTCAGGAGGCCAAAGCAGAGAGGTCACACGTTCAAGCCCAGCCTGGTCAGCTGAATGACTTAGCACGACCTTGTCTCTAAATAAAAATGGCTGGGAACATAGCTCAATATAAAGACTCTGGGTTCAAACCCTAGTACTGCCAAAATAAAAAAATAAAATTTCAAAAGGAGTAGTGCCCTTGCCCAGCATATACAAGGCCCTGAATTCAATCCCCATTACAAAAGCAGGAAAAAAAGAAAAGAAGGGAAAGAGAATGTGGGAAAAGGGACCAAGGAGGAAAGAGCATCTTCCCTTGCTCAGTTCAAAACCCATTCAGAAAAACCAGAGCAGCCACAGACGCAGCACAGAAGATGCTGGGGAAGGAGAAGGCAGGGGCCGGTGGCTTCGGGCTGCTCCTGGCTGCTCTGACACTGTCTGCCTCCCTCTCAACCTAAATCGACCATCAGTAAGGCCAATGGCTCACATTACAGCCAAGGAAAAATGTCCTTAAAACTGGACTCAAAGGTGACTTTCTTATGAAATGCTTTCATTCCTGGAGGGCCCCAGAAATCCCTACCAAGTGATCAGAAATGTTCTTTTCTCTAGTGCCAACCATGTGATGCCCTGAAGGCTTCCTCTGAAATCCATCAATGCCAAGTTTTCAAGACCATTAAGAGCATTACAAGTCATCTTCCTCCAGGGTGAGTTAAATCACTGGTATAATGGCGTGATCAACAACACACCACCAGATGGTTATGGCAAACGCAGCACTGGATACACACAGCCAGGCAAAAAGAGGGCCTGTCTGTAATTACTCATGGGTCCCTGATGCAAGTGTTAACATAAACTACCTACCTGCCTTCCCTGAAGCCTCCATTCTGTTCTCTCCAACAGGATTCCAGAGAATTTCCACAGGATTCCAAAGAAAGAAGCCCAATGAAGTGATAACTGAGGAGTAATCTATTATTTTCATTAATTTCTAAATATTCAAAGAGAGGTCAACTCACTAAGACCTTTCATCAGGTTTCATTTTTATTTTTTTAGTCTGACCATTTAAGTCTCCTCCTATTTTAGTGGCAGTGAAAGAGGCTTGGGAGACTGACAAGCCTGAGTTCAAATCCCAGCACCACAACTTACCAGCTATGACCCTGGCAGACTGTTTACCCTCTCTGGCCCTTAGGCTCCTCCCTTGTCAGTCAGAGTAATAGCACTCAAGCTTCCTAGAGCTGTTGAGAACTGAGTGAAGTCCCACTCAGGAGGAGGCTGGTAGCTAGGTACTCCATAAAGGCTTGTGGCTCCAAGGACTAGGACAAGTACAATTAGATTGTTCGAACCCGTGACTTTCTGCATACATGAGCCATTTCAAAATCAAATTACACTCAGCTATAGAAAAGCTCTTTGGAGGGGGCTGGGGAGATAGCTCAGTAGAATAAGCACTTGCCTGGCAAACGTAGTGACCTGAGTTCAATAACCGGTCCTGCAAAAAAAAAAAAATAAAAGAAAAAAGAAAAGCTCTTTGGACCCAGAATCCCCTTCCTGTCTCAAATACATCTGCTTGTCTCTGGCCTCCTCTACTCAAAAACACCTTCTACTCGCCAATACAGACTGTCACCCGCTTTGTGGAAGGACAGTCCCAGAATGAAACAGCACCTTTTCATGTCATTTCTCACAGTCCAGAAACAGTTACTAGAGGGGCTGGAGCTTAGGGTTTTATTAGCAGGAGCTACAGGGCGGTGGTGGTGACCCTATGGCACATGTGCTACCGTGGGTTATTAGTACCATTAATGCTCTAGAAGGTTCATCATCACTGCATGGGAGGACGGCAGTGAGTCTCATCAGGTGGCGTAGGCTGGACAGCTGTTCTCTGCCCTAAAGGCTGGGACCCATGTGCCCTCCTCATCCAGGCCCCTCACGCGGTGGAAACCCTGGCAGGCAGCTCTTCCATCCCCTCTCCAGCTCGCTGCTTGGCTTCCTCTCTGTATCCACAGCTGCAGCTGCTGACCTGCATTTTGCTGCAGTTTGATTTTCAAACAAGTACACAAAAAGCAAGGGACTAAATTATAAATGGGAGATCTGTGGTTAAAGCAGTAGTGACAATAGCCTTCGATGAACCCCTGGTGTCGCAGAAGAGCAGCTCAATACGGCACTGTTGGCACTTCATATAAAAATAGGGACTATTGGCCATCTTGGATTTATTTTTTTTTTTTTCTTTTACAAACTACTCTCTCAATGCAAACTGAACAAAAAACATCTTAGGTAGAAAAGCAGGGCAAGAGACACACTAAATAGGATTTGTACACAGTTCCATTAAAGTCAGTCAGTTGTCCATCTGTTTAACACACATTCAGAGAGTATTAAGTGCCGGCCACTGGCCACTGGCCAGTATGGGTAGGAATTTGAGGAAAAGGAAGTAAAAATGACCAAGAGGTGGTGTGCTGTATGTACCACTTCCCCAGGACGAGTGGAATTATTTTGTATGACTGACACATTCCAATAGCCATAGCAATACTGCTGTCACTTATGCCCTGACAGTTGTAACTCCGGGGCACTAGGGCCTCATGCTGCATCCCCGTGTGAGGTGCAACACGCACAGCAAGGAACCCTGGAACCAGAAGAACTGGGTCTGAGCCCCTAAACCTTATCCAATCTGTTTCCCTGGAATGCAAATGGAACGGATAGGAACTGTGATATGCCTGCGACCACCTGGACTGGCCAGGACCAAGTTCCCAGAGGAAGCACAGCAAGGAGAAGACGCCGACAGGAAGTTCAGCAATTAGCAGGGATTCCTAGGACTCTTCACAGCTCAAGGAAGAACGCACATCGGGGAGTGAGGGAGGAAGCGTAGTACTCGCTGGGTGCGGTAGGGCACACCTACAATCCCAGCTACTCAGCAGGTGGAAGCAAGGAGACAGCAAACTTGAGGCCAGCCTGGGCAACTTAACAAAAACCTATCTCAAAATAAAATTTCCCAAAGGACTAGGAACATATCTGAGTAGTAAAGTCCTGGCCCTGGGTTCCATCCCTAGTAAAAAGGAAGAGGGTAGCTTAGTACTGACCAGAATTCCCAGAACTAGTGACCCGAGGGACAAGGGTTTGGTGAGCAGCGAGTGGCAGCTTCTAAGCCTAGTCTCAGAGTGGCCCGACGGGCGGGCCTTTTCCTCCACGGCCTTCCCCTCGCCATCTGGTAGGGGACTTGTGTGTTTATGCAGGAAAACCCTGGCTGGCAAAGCCCACAGGCTCATCTGGGCAGGGTGCTGGGCACCACTGAATGCTGGACCCTACTCCAGCACGGTGGGCTGCCTCTTGCCTGCCCGTGGCCATCTGTATTGACCAAATTAACTGCAACTTGCCAAGCCTCCCTTCGTGTTGTGTAGACGCCACCCCTGAGTCTGTTTACAAATAGATGAAGCTGTTAACAGCGCACTGGAAAGAGACCAAAATCACTTGCTTGGTCCAAAAATATGTCAGGCTAACTAGGAAGAGTCCCCAGTCTAGGTGGCACTATCTATGGGCACTGTGTGGGTCTGTCCCAGTTCCCTGGACCTAAAACCTGTTCCTTCCGGTCATGAAACACTTCACATGCACAGTATGTAGAGACATAGAGAGGCTGGGAATTAGAGACAAGCAGTAAAGCCATAAGTGCTCCCCTCAGCAGCTGAATAAACTAAATAATAAAAGTAGTGATATTTCCATGCTAATTTTTTTTCCCCTGGCACTAGAGAGTGAACCCAGGGACTGCCAAGCTACATTTCTACCCTGCCCTCTCTGAGATAGGACTTAAGACAGGCCTTGAACTTGTGATCCTCCAATCTCAGCCTCTCACATGCCTGGGAATATATAGTGTGGTGCTGTACCCAGTTTATACAAATATTTCACTTTGTTTTCACTTTTGTTCAATATGTAAGAGATCAACCACAAGGTGACATGATTTTTCTGACAAGATTTTGTCAGAAATTCTATTTCCTTCTTTTTTACAATTTTCTTTTTCTTTGAGATATTATGTTTGAAGATCATTTTGTCACTCTAAGGAAAGAGAGCTTTCAAATGGATACCCTAAAGGCAGCAGGGCCACACTCTGGAATACTCCCACAAGCTCCCCCAGCCGAGGGCTGCAGATGCTTCTGCTACTTCCATTTTCATTTGTTATTCAGAGTCCAGCGCTGTCTAAACAGAAGGAAAGGCACTCTTTCTTCCACCTTGGTTTACCAACAGAAGGAAACCCAGGAAACACCAGACAGGGCACCCCACCCACCCCTCCACCCTGTACAGCCCCAGAAGACTCAACTCACCATGGTCATCAACAATCCCCACACTGACTGTAGGCCTCAATCCTGCTGATCTCTGATTTACTTTTGAGAGAGATTAGAGAAAACAGTGGGGTTCTCAGCAATGGCAAAATGTGACTGACTCCAACACACAGTTCCAGGAGTTTGCCAATGAAGAGCTCTCATACCTTCCCATGATGCATTTCAGGGAGTGATTCTTGTTGTGCTGAATGTGGTCCCTGTGTTATCTGTGACAGAGTATCCAACAAAGAAGGTGACATCTCCCCAGCTCTATTGTGTGAGAACCTGGTCACAGCAGGCAGCACTGTTGCTGAGTAACTGAGCACCGCTAACACGTTGTCTCATGTTTGTGAATGGCAAAGGAAGAAACACAAATGTGTGCAGAAGGATTCAGTGAACACAGATCTCAGGCTGATCTGAGGAGGCTCAGCAAATACGTGGCTATCATGGAGCCGGAATTCACAGAGCTAGACTCCAGACATACCCCAAGTGCGGCAATATCCCGACTATGTTTTGTTTTCTTAGATTCAGCCCTGGGATTCTAGACAAGCTTTCTCCTCAGACTTCTGGTGGCCTTGGCCTCCTCAGGGTGCCCCTGTGGAGCCGCCTTACAGCTTCCCCTTCCTGCAAAATCCTCGAGTGGGCCTGTGGCCTGGGAGGTAGCCAGGCACAACATACTCCGCACTTCAAAGTCTAAACCAAAATTGCCATTTTTTAAAAAGGTGTTTAAGAAATGCTACTGAACTAGCATGGGATTTGTGAAATGCATTTCTTACTCTGCAATTTTTGCCCTGTAGTCCTGATACTGGTCAAAGTAAGGGGCAACATTATCAGGGTGGGAAGGGGAGGGGCAGAGTCAGAGCTGTGGTCCTTGCAGAAAAAAGGGATTCCATTTCAAGAAGTGAGAGGCCCTCTGCTCTGGTTATTCTTTCCACTCCCTGAGAAATATGCCCCAGCTTTTACATATACAACACAGATCCATAGAGCGGAGAGTCCTCACAGTTCATCCTGGCTATTGGGCCCTGCAGTGGTATAAGGACATGCTGTGGAAAACCAGAGAAATCTCAAGGAAATCTGTACTTTAATTAATAACAATAACTTATTTGTTTAGCTAAATAGTCACGTGGCTAAGGCAACTGTTAACAGAAGAGAAAGTTGAGTGACAGGGATAGAAGATCTCTCTGTACTATTTAGAAAATTTAAAACTATACAGAAAAAAATTTCTTAAAATGACATAGTAGTTATTTACTATAGAAAGAACTAGTAAGGAGGGACTTCTAAAGGCCATGGATGGTCAGGGCTGCCCCGGGGGCTAGCTCAGCTCAGCACTGCCAGTTTGCAACCATATCCACTTTGGTCTCGCAGGGATGAATTTTCTTTCGTAACATTTTTTAAGTTATGAAAATTAACGCATGCCCATCGTGGACAATTTAGATGCCACAAACACAAAAGTGGCTCCCATAAGAGTCTCTAAAATCGTTGCCGGAGATGAGCAGCACTCTCCTGCTTGCTTTTACTCCCCAGTACTGGGGATGGAATCCAGGCTTACTCTACAATGCAGCTGCATTTCCATCCCTTTTTCAGGGTTTATATTTTAAGACAGGACCTTGCTAAGTAGCCCAAGGTGGCCTTGAATGGCAATCCTCCTGCCTCAGCCTCCACTGCCTTCCCCTGCCTGGACAGCTGGCATTAGGTGTGCAGCACACCAACCCTGGCTCTCCTGTTCAGCTACATCATGTCCTTCTGGTGCTCTCCCCGCGGGCATTGTGCACACAGAGCAAGGCAGCCTGGAAACAGTTTTTTGGCCCTGGTTTCTTCACTTAATGTTCCATGATGAACATCTTCGCAGTATTAATCCAAAGCTTTGTAGACTCTGATCCCAACAGCTGCCCCTCCCTACTTCTGAGCTATAGTTTGCTTAATCTATGTATCCAGCTACTGCCCCATTAGCTCAGAGGGGAAGTTGTGACATTCCTTATTACATTACACACAGGTGGCATTAAAAAAAAAAAAAAAACCCACCCTGTATCTGCTTCTCCTGGGTCCAAACAAGCCCCACCTGTCAACTTAGAGCAGCTTGTTCCAGAATGTTTGGGGTCATTTCCACTTGTCACTAAGCAAGTGATAGTAAGATTAAACTGTTAGTTCCCACCAGAAAAAGACTTAAAATATAAGGCAAAAAAATTAGAAGCTTTGAGAAATAAAATCAACTATTCAATGAAGCCTGAATGCATACTTAATATAATGCAAACAAAAATAGCAGACATCAAATCCCAGAAAGCGTTGGTGGTATTCTGATTAGCTGTTCTGCTCAAATCACATACCAAGTCAACACGCTCATTTTCATAAAAACAGTAAGAGGGGCAAGCCAGATAGCTCGGTGGATTAAAGCACCTGCTTAGGCCAAGTGCAGAGGCCAGGGATACCCCAGCATGCCAGGCCGG
>PVJA010025505.1:19528-30793 GCA_004027025.1 Myocastor coypus
CACACACACACACACACACACACACACACACACACACAGAATCAAATCCTAAAACACACACAGTTTGGCGAAGAATTTTCCTGTCTCCACCCCAGTGGATTCCAATGGCTACATCAATATTTAGGAAGACAAAGCTAAACATACACTAAGAAGTCAACTTTGAGAAACAAACTGAAGTTCTTATGTGGGCTGCACTGGGTCTGGAACCACCAGGACAAAAGGAAGCCTCGTTGCACTTCCATCTCCTCCCCTACATCTACTTTCACGTCTGTTCCGGTCTGTAGTCCCACCATCCCCTGTGGCCCTCCATAATGATACAGAGGACAGAGGACCCCCCCCCCCCAAGCACACAGACTGTCCCGATGGCTTCCTGGAGACTAAACAACAACCTGTGTGGAAAATCAGGTCTATTCTTACAGGGGCCTGGAGCAGGGTTTTGCTGATGAGCTAACCATCTTTTTAACAAAGCCAGCAAATCCAACACTTCCTATAAAAACCAGGGCGCATTACACAGATGCTGAGAGTACACTACAAAATCACTGCCGAGGTTTTTAAGAAATGGAAAGCAAGAAAGTCTTCTTACTACCCCTCTCCAAGGTCTCCACAGGCTTACCTAGTATATTTTTCTGTATTTAGGACAGGGTGTTCAGGGTCTCACTAGGTAGATCAGACTCATAATCCTCCTGTTTACAGCCTCCCAAGCGTTGGGATTACAGACACACGCCATCACGCCCAGTCTCAAGGGCCATCTCAGTGTGCCCCAGGGGGTGGGTGGGGCCAGCATCGCAGGCCTGGGGATTGAACTTCCAGTCCCTGCATCTGCCTAAGCAGGTGCTTTAATCTGCTGAGCCATCTGGCTGGCCCTATACCTAGTATATTTTTTCCAAAAGGAGGCAAATCAGTGGTTAGAAACAAAACGTTTCTTTTCAAGTTATTTGATGGAACAGTGACGCTTCTGGCTTCTGAGGTGTCCCTGCATGCTCAACCATTAGCTTTTGGAAGTCTAGAATGACCAGAAAACTGTACTTGATTGAAGACACAAGGGTGTTCAGTGGAGCCAGGCATGGTAATGCACACCTAAGATCCCAGTACTTGGGAGGCTGGAGTTCAGGGTGAGCCTGGGCTATACAGTACAACTCCTATCTATCCACCCCCAAAGGATTCAATAAAAAAAAAAAACAACTCTAATAAGCTCCTGCTATATACCAGGCACTGGGTTGTGTGCTGGTGGACAAAGCGATGAGTTAGCTGCCATCTCTACCCCCGGAGATGACCTCACACATAAACAGTAACAAGAGGCAGGGTGCTTATGCACAACAGTGGAGCCTAAATTCACCCAGGTGTCAGAGGGCCGGCCTAGGCAGTGTGAAATGCTTCAGCCTGCAGCTGGGCAGAGGACAGGGTAAAGGCTGCCACTGCCTCTGGGCCACTCCTCCAAAGCTCCTCTGTACACAGACCACACTTGTGAGCCACGCAGATCTCAAGAGTGTCCCAGAGCCACCACCAATGCCTCCAGCTCCTGCGTCCTTTCCCTGTCTCCACAGCTCCACACACGGTGTGTGGCGAGTGGATCGGCAAGTCTGTAGTTTGATAAGAGCAAGATTCCTCTGGAAAGCCTGCTCTGAACCGTATGTTCCTGGAAGGCAGCCCTGCCCTGCCAAGGACCCAGATGAACATTTCAGCCATCTTCCCATAGTTAATCTGAAAGGAAGACCATGCAAAACTTGTAGGACAACATCAAGGACAGGCAGCCAACTCCTCCCTGTGTGTAGCCCCTTCCTCTTGAAGCCTCAGCTCGACCCCTTGAGCAGAGAGCCAAGGGGCTGTACCCTGAGTCCTCAGAAGACAGGAAGAAGAGGAGCCTTAGGGAGGCCTGTGTAGCCCTAGGGGATAATGGAAACTCCCCTGGGCTGAATCTTCAGGAAGAGGTTTAAGTTGGATATGTTCCTTGAGATGACTGTGAAATAAGTTATTATGAAACAAATATTTCATGAAATCATTCTTATTCTGAAAGAACTTCATACCTGTTAAAATTACCATTTTTTTTAATTTTTTTTATTTTTTTGTAGTACCGGAAATCAAACCCAGGACCTTGTGCTTGCTAGGCAGTCACTTACGCCACTGAGCTGATACCACAGCCCAACTACCATAAAATTTATATCTACTTAATAAGGGTCATTCACAGTCTGCCATCAGCTAGTAGCACCTTTATAAGAGATAAGTTTCATATTTAGGGAAACTTACTATTCCCTAATTTGGACGACTCTCCTTCTGTGATCAAAAGTTCTGAAATCCTGGCCTGAATGCTACTATGTGAAGGCTCTAGGTTTCTGTCTATAAATCTGTGAGGGAAGACAGCATACTGGATCCTCCTCTAGGCAAGGTGCCAGCCTGCTATAGGAGGAGAGGATGGGCAGCCCCTGGGAGGACAGGGCCCAGTGACCAATCAGTCACCCAGCAAGGCATACGTAGCCCCAAAGGTTCTTTGCAGGCCCAGCTGGCTCTGGGCCTGCCTTCTTCTCCCACCCATCTGCTTCTTCATAGCCACTGAAAAGGACTCACCCAGCCCTCATGTTACCCAGGGAACACAGGCAGCCTTAGCACAGGTGGCATTTCCTATGTGTAACTCCACATGTACCTGGTCCTTAGAGTTAAGCAGGGGGCTCTGGAGCAAGATGGCTTGGGCCTGAGCCCCATCTTCGCAAATCACTATGTGACCTTGGGTTTGCTTCCTAACCATTCTGCGCATCACCAGTGGTTAAACAAGTAAATCACAGTGCCTCCCTCTTGGGAGACCCACGGGTCCATTAGCTCCAGCCGCGGAAGAACAGCATCGTTGTGTGACTTTTTGCCATCTCGCACGCTGGCTCTGCTGAGGACAGGCCACCAGCTCGCTCTGCGAACACAGGCCTCTCTCTTAGAATATGATTGACCCACCACAGTCCTGGAAAAGTGTCCTGCCTGAAGTTACTTTTAGGGTTAATGAAAAAAAAAGCCATCTCATCTAAACTAGATGAGCTGGGGGACAGTGGGATCCAGCCCGGGGCACTGTGCAGTCTCCATTCCGTTGTCAAGCTGGGCTGAAATAAATTGATTTAAATGAGCTGATGAAAAATTCAATCTCCTTCCTTGCCACTGAGAGCACAAAGTCTCCTAGCACAGCCTAAGTGAGCTGATTACTTTCTTGTAACAGACTAAAAAGGCAGCATGAGTTTAAGTTGGGCAGCTCTTCCCACACACTCTGAGGGGCCTCGCCCTTGCCTACCGCGTTGATCTTACTTCACTCCTGAGTGGAGTCCAACAGATCTGGCTGGGAGTGCATGACAGGACCACACGGAACCATCCACCACGCTCCGTGCGCACCTAACTGACATTTCTCAGACCATCAGCAGAATCTAAAATCGAGAGTACAACCTGGCATCCTGTAATTAGTGGGTGATTTTGGACAACTCAACTGCCAGCACCACTTCCCTAGGCCCAGGAAGCCCACCAGCCTCCCTGGCCTCTCAGAGGAGATGCGAAGAACTGAATGGGACACTGTCAGGTGGAATTAGGCCACTTGAGAGTTGTGCAACATCCCCCCTCACCATCCTGCAGATTGCCAAACTCAGAATAATGACAGTACGACAGCACAGTACGTTACACTTCATTAGAATGACAAAGCATTTGCACTGGTGCTCTGCTAATGAAAAACAACAGGCTTCTAAGGCCACCGTCCATCAAGATGGAAAAAGAACTCAGAGTCATGACAGGTGCATGACAATGGGAACAGGTTTGGTTTTTTTGCTTAAGTATGTGGGCTGCAGCCAACAATTAAAATCTCCCTGTGTTTAATAGCATTCTCTTTCTTTGTGTTCCTCGGAGGTTTAGTATTTTCTTTCCCAGTGAAATACAAAGGTTGATGCAAGAGACCTCAAATCCCCAAATAGATCTTTCTATAATTTCAGACCGAGTCAGAGAGCATTTCTCACCCAGGCTCTCACTGTAACCTTCACTGAAAGGCCAGTGCCTCCTCTCACAGTTGGGGGCTGAGTCTGCACAAAGGTGCTCAAAAACACCAGCAAACTGAACAGAGAAGTGCCTGTGTCAGACAGTGTCCCCCACAGCTGGACAGAGGACCACTCTCACCAAAACAGAGTGTAATTCACAGGCAGCACCAGAGACAGGCAGAGACGGGCCCTCCAGAGTCTGCACACAGGCAGCAACAGTCTCCTGCAATTCAGATGGCCAAAAGAAGAGCGGGGTCTGTGTCCCTGCGGTGAGAAGGAATTTATTCTAGAACCTCTCCCACGCACCCGCGGCTCCTGCAGCTCCAGCTGACTCCCTGCTGACTTCTCAGAGGCAGCAGCATCCTGTAGCCCATTTCCTCCCCCAGGGGGTTAAACACTGCGTCTGAATGTCCTAAGCCAGAATAATACTGTGTGTGTCAGAGGTTCTGTATCCACAGCCTGGGCTGTAAGAAATTCAGCTTCGAGTCAAGAGACAAACCAAAACCAATCAACCAAACAAGAGGAGGTGGGGCTTGCCAGGCCTGGAAGCAGAATAGCACTAAAGCCCTTGAAGTTTTGGGACTTGAAGCCAGGGACCCAGCATTTATTACCAAGGACCAACCCTTCTTTCTTCTTCTTTGGTTAGAAACCAAAAGCTCAAACGACTTATATTGAACTGAACAGCGTTCTCCCAAAACTGACTTCCACTTGGCCCCTCACAATGGTCTCATGGAGAACTAGAGTTTGAATTTACTACATAAATAGTAATTACTGTATTTGAGGCTGGCCTCAACCTTAACTCAGCCTCCTAACTACTGGGATTACAAGTGGGCACCCTGACCCCTGGCTTGGATATGGGGCCTTTACAGCTATGACAGGTTAAAATGAAGCCATATAAGATTAGGGTGAGCCCTAATGCGAAGGCAGATGTTCTTCTGAGAAAATGGGATGTGCCACATAGCATCAGAGCGCTTCTCCACGATACCTCCCTTAGGCTGAGGGATGCCAGGCTGGCTAAAGCCACCTGGGCCATGCTCATAGGCAGGGACCGGATCCCGCCCAGGCCTCAGAGGGCACCAGCCTCACTGACACTTTGCCTTCAGAGTTCTGGTCTGTGAACCTGTGACAAGAGGCATTTCCATTGCTAATAGCTCTCGGGTTACAAGGAAACTTGGAAGCAAACCTGTACTCTGCAGGAACACCCTGACAGCACAACAACAAAGGAAGTGACCAAGAGGGCTGTCTCCCATTAAGAATTTAAAAATGTAATATAACCATTGTCAAATTTAAACAATAAAAATATTAAATAAAAATAAATAAATAAAAGAATTTAAAAATCAGGGCTGGGGCCATTTTGTCCAATGGCAAAACCAGCAGGTCTTCACCAAGAAGACAATGGAATGGAGCTGGGGTGGCAGTGTCCTGCCTCCCCAGCAAGCTCAAGGGAAGGTCCCCTTTGCCCTTAGATGCATGAAGCAGTCTCTTTCCTATTCCATACTCCAAGCCCATAGTGTGTGTTTCTGAGATTGACCTGTCAGGCCTAACACATACTCCCCCACTCCATACAGAGCCCTTACCATGCCACAGAGCTTATCCATAGTACAGTCAAAGATTCTTCTACATTTAGTCAATACCTGCCCTCGTCTTGCAGCTGCACACACTTGTGGGTCCTCCCTCCCCCATGAAGGCCATTACATCAGTAAGAATCATCTATCAGAACTCTAACCCAGTGGTACCAGTTCACAAACTTGACTGGTCGCAAACCAAGTTGGACGAGAACCGAATCAAATTCAAGGCTTAGGTTCAGTGTTGATCTGATGGGGAAGTTGGATTCCATTCTTGTCTTCCTCAGTTTGCAACCAGAATCATGGGGAGTTCATGCACTGAGTTGAGGCATGACTGTACATCAATAGCAAGACAACTCAGCTGTCACAGTGGACTTTACAAAGCCACCAGAAGAACATGCAGGCCCATAAACCATGGTACTGGACTTAAGGTAATTATAATTTGTCCTCAAATCACAAAATCTACACTTTAGCCCCTCTCCCATGTATTCAGAAATAGAAAATAAGAACCTCGTAGCTAAGCATGTTTAAAAGGAACTAGAGTTCCTATGAAACGATCGAAAACAGGTTTATTTTACCCTTCAATTCTTTTGCATCCATGCTGAGCTCAATTTACTCTTTTTGTTTTTGTTTTTTGACAAAGGGTCTCGTGATGTGCCTTGCACCTACTACATAGCCCAAGGTAGTTTCTCACTAGATATCCTCCTGTCTCAGCCTCCCTAGTGCCTAATTTACCATTTTTGTTGCTGAAATTTATGCAAGGTAATTTCTTTTATCTCAGTGGGATCATTTTTTTTCCCCCTGAGATATTCCCTTTTTATTTCAGGTCACCATACTTAGCCCTAAATGTTTTCAGCACATCTTTGAAAACCAATGTGAAAGGTGTAACAGATACTGTGAAAGGGAAAGAATTTGTTCAATGGGAAGGAAAAACTAGGATGAGGAAAAAGATGAAAAAAAGAAGGCTAGGGAGCTGGCTGGGAGATATCGGTGCTTGGCACAAGGGCCTGATTTCAGTCCCCGGTACCACGTGCCACACCAGCCCTGAACCCGGGCGTGGTAGCACAGGCCTATGATCCCAATGCTTTGAAGGCTGAGACAGGATGCTCACTTGGAGCCCAAGCTGTGCAGCAAGACCCTGTACCAAGTACAAAAATAAAATGCAAAAAAAGGGAAAAGATATAGTTATGTATATAATACAAAACAACTTGGATAACTGTACTGCTGGTTTTGGCTGCTCTTTTGAAGGAAGCAGTTAATGCTTTTCTTTTTAATTTCTTAGAACTTTTTTTAAAAACCAATTTGGTACATCTACATTTGGTAACCTAAACAACTAATCTTATGGTTACATCATGCAATACAACAACCACTGTTGAATTCCTGTTACTTTCTTAAAAATTAATTTTTTTTTCTGTTTTATGCATTTAATACAGGATCTACTGGGTTTCACTAAACAGATCGGGCTCCTAGTGATCCTCCTGTTTTCAGCCTCCAAGTGCTGGGGTTATAGGCAGGCACTACCATGTCTAGTCTCATTTGCTGTCTCAGTGCACCCTGGGGTGGGACCAGCAGGGCATGCTGAGGATTGGACCCCCGCCACCACACTCTGCCTAAGCAGGCACTTTAGTCTGCTGAGCTATTCTGGCCAGCCCACTAATTTTTATTCTTTAAAAAAAAAAAATCTAAAAAAAGAAAAGAAAAAGATAAAGAAAAAATGAGAACTGCATAGCTCTGAAGCATTCTTAAATTGGCTTTCTACGTTTTTAGTTACTTCTTGAGGAGTGCTCATGTCGACCTCAGCAGTTTCTCTGCCTCTTTCCTGGTGATGGAGGAGCGGCAGGATGGAACTGCAGCTCCTCCTGACTCAGGCGAGGAGGAAGAAAGGGCGGCCCAGCCCCACCAGGTCCACACCACCGTCTGCTGGCTCAGCGAGCGCAGAAGCGCAGCCCTGCCAGAGGGATACTGGCTGCTAGGCTCTCAAGGCTTTTAGAACGTTCCAGCGTGCCCTCAGCCCAGCCGCCTTCTGGGAGGGGCGTGGTCCTCGAGCCTGGCCCTCACCGCCACCACTGGCCCCTGCACACAGGCAGGCTGAGCTCCACGATCTCCTGTGCTTTGCCCTGTCAGCATCTGAGGATTTAAGGATGGGGGTGACTTCCAGAAACAATGAAACACACTGAACAGCAGGAACGCAGGGCTGGCAGGGTCCTTCCAGCTTTTTGGCCTCTCTGCAGAGCACGCAAGGACAGAAGGACGGTGTCTTCCAGTGAGGGTTCCTTGGTCCATGGCGCAAGATTCAGGGAGGCTGACCACGGACAGCAGGGGCACGTTTGCCGTGACCCCATCACCAACTCAGGGTGGAACGATGAGTGGAAACGATTCCAGGGAGTGTTTTCTTTAACTGAGCCTCTCAGTAACATGATAGCACTGCTTTAGGCTTTTCGTTTTTTCTTTCCTTTTTTTTTTTTTCAAAACTGTGATCATCTTACAAACCAAACATAAAATACACCCAGAGCTTCTCCATATAAGGCCTTACCAGACAGACCGCTCCTATGGGCTGTTTTCTGAGCTCCGTGCAGAAAGTCCTTCTAGGGTGCTGCCGAACTGTCTACACTGTGTGACCTAGGGTTGAGCAGGCTGTCCATGCAGGACAAGGGCCAGCCTTTCAGAACCCTCCAGCAGTGGGAAAGGTCACCCTGCCTAATGCCCCTGGGTGATAGGTGCAGGTCTGCTGGGAAAACATGCAGGGAAAGGCTCCGAATTCAGTTCTCTTCATCAATTTCTAACTAGACACTATGTGTCTTTAAAAACCTGCTAAAGAAATTGAAAGTCGTAGCAACAGAGTCCTGTTTAAGAACTTCTAACCCTGAGATCCTCCAGCTCTGGTGAGCACTGCTGTACCCATGCTAAGAAGGCACCACGAGGCCACTGCCACTCATAGAGCAGGGACAGTAGGGGAAATGGAGAGAACAGGACAGGAACAGGAGTCAGTGGGGAAGAAGGAAGTACAGGAAGAGAGCGCAGAAGACAAACAGCCCTAGGCAAGGAGGCAAGCTCTGGACTCAGGCTCATACCTATGGGGGCCCAGCTAGGCCTCCAGAAGAGATACCAGAAAAAGCAAACAGTCTTCAGAATGTAGATAGGCATCGTGGCACACGCTTATCACGCCAACACTCTGGAAGGCTGAGGGAGGAGGATTCCATGTCTGAGCCCAACCTGGCAACTTAGCAAGACTCAGTGTAAAAAATTAAAGAACTGGAAAAAGGAGGGGACGGCCAGGGAGATAGCTCAGTGGTCTAAGTGCCTGCTGACCAGCGCAAGGACCTGGGCTCCATCCCCAGGACCACATGCTGCGCTGATCCTATGCTGAGCTGGCCACTAAAACCGGGCATGGTGGCACACACCTGTAATCCCAGTGCTGGGGAGGCTGACACAGGAGGACCACTATGAGTCCAAGCTGCATAGTGAGACCCTGTACCAAATACATAAACAAATAAATGAAAAAGAAGAGGGAAGCTGGGAGTGTCAAGGCACTGGGTTCCATCCTTCACACACACACACACACACACACACACACACACACACCTGATCATTATTGTTGTCGTCATCAACATCATTATACATAGACACCTGCAGTCACTGCATGGCCCAGAAAGCTCACAGCAAGTGCACAGTGCACCCCACCTCCTATCCGGAAGTGCTTCTGGGTGCTGCTTTACTGCCCAGTTCCCTAAGGTCACACAGATTTAGACTCTAAGAATGGTGCCAACACAAAAAGGGGAAGAGTCCAAGATGGTCACTAGGAACAAATTAAGGCTCGCTGACAACTCGGCTCATTCTCGCCTCCCATGCTGCTGGTGACCTTGTTCACCCAACCAGGGGACACCTGATCACTGCCATAAGCACAATTAGGAAACTGTACAGGCTTGCTCATGGACTGGATGCCACAGCATGTGTGTGCATGGCATATGTGGCGCTAGGGGTTGATCCCAGCACCCCATGCCACCTCTCTACTACACAGCTATACCTAGCCTCTCACAGCTCTCCTTTGTCATTTTTTATCTTTGTTTCTACCACGCCAAGCTGAACAAACGATCTATTTCCCTTTTCTGTTTCTCTGCAAAACAGTCTCTTGGTGATGGGGATGCGCAGTGGTTTTCTTTATTATCAGGTCTCTCCCCCGACTCCTTTTTTTTTTATCTTTTTGAGACAAGGTCTTATGCAATTTAGACTGGCCTTGAGCTCACTTTTGTAGCCCAGACTGGTCTCAAACTCGCACCGATCCTCCTCCCTCAGCCGCCCAAGGTCCCTCTTAAAAAGCTGTAAGCCTTGTTTTTTAAAATGAGAACCTGTGACACTTTTGGCATGGCATGAAGTCAAGCTGATGGGTCAAGACAATTAGTTTTAATAGGATCAAGTAGACCATAAGATGTCATACTGCATCGCAGGTAGGATGAATACTGTTTCAAAAAACTTGTTTCCATGTGAGCATGGATCACCACATATTCTCTCTATGGGGCCACAATACAATTCTTGAATAATATAGCTCAGAATATAAGTTAGTCTGTAAGTCTCCAAACTGGGCCCTTCTTACAGGCTGGGTATAAAGAAGGAAGGTCAGCTGCCCTGTAGGCTCAATTTTACCTCCCACTGATAAGATGAAAATTAGCCCAATAATAATTACAAACTCCTCTTTCTGGAAAACACCAAATGGCGGATGACGCCGGTACAGCGGGAGGGGCTGGAGGCTCCGGGGGCCCAGAGAGAACGAGTGGCAGGGGCGGAGGGCAGAAGCCAGGGGCGGGGCCGAGGCCACGGGGCTCGCGGCGGTAAGGCGGAAGACAAAGAGTGGATTCCTGTCACCAAGCGGGGCCGGCTGGTCAAAGACATGAAGATCAAATCCCTGGAGGAAATTTATCTTTTTTCCTTACCCATCAAGGAGTCTGAGATTATTGACTTCTTCCTGGGCACATCCCTCAAGGATGAGGTTTTGAAGATCATGCCTGTGCAGAAGCAAACTCGTGCTGGCCAGAGGACCAGGTTCAAGGCATTTGTCGCCATTGGAGACTACAACGGTCATGTTGGCCTGGGTGTAAAGTGTTCCAAGGAAGTAGCCACAGCCATTCGTGGCCGTCATCCTAGCCAAGCTCTCCACTGTTCCCGTGAAGAGAGGCTACTGGGGAAACAAGATTGGCAAGCCCCACACTGTTCCTTGCAAGGTGACTGGCCGCTGTGGCTCTGTGTTTGTGCGCCTGATCCCTGCCCCCAGAGGCACTGGCATCGTCTCCGCCCCTGTGCCCAAGAAGCTGCTGCTGATGGCTGGAATTGATGACTGCTACACCTCTACTAGTGGCTGCACTGCCACCTTGGGCAACTTTGCTAAGGCCACCTTTGATGCCATCTCCAAGACCTACAGCTATCTGACCCCTGACCTCTGGAAAGAGACTGTGTTCACCAAGTCTCCCTATCAGGAATTCACTGACCATCTTGTGAAAACCCACACCAGAGTCTCTATCCAGAGGACTCAAGCTCCAGCAGTAGCTACAACATGAAGGGTTTTTACACAAAAATAAACTATGTCTGCCAATGAAAAAAAAAAATTACTACTGTTATTATATGTGTGTAGTATATATTATATTCCTAAGAGGACATGTATATATAACACTCTAATTTTTTTTCATTCTTTTATTGTTAAGAGTTACACCATACACCAG
>PVJA010025506.1:0-20880 GCA_004027025.1 Myocastor coypus
AAAAAAAAAATACATTCTTTAAACTTAGCCATAAAAACTGTAGAAATATGTCTGATAGACAAAATGGACAACTTTATAAGAGGACTTGAAGGCTAGGGATAACCCAATATTCTCCTCTCTCTGTCCCTGTCTTGTCTCTCTCTGTCTCTATCTCTATCTCTCTTTTTTTGAGACAGGGTCTCACTACGCAGCTTGGGCTAGCCTTGAACTCACTATGTAGCACAAGCAGGCTTTGAACTCCCAAAGATTCTCCTACCTCAGCTGGGTGTGGTGGCGCACCCCTGTAATCCCAGCACTCGGGAGGCTAAGGCAGGAGGATCGCTGTGAGTTCGAGACCAGCCTGGGCTACAAAAGTGAGCTCAAGGCCAGCCTGAACTGCATAGGGAGACCCTGTCTCAAAAAGACAAAAAAAAAAAAAAAAAAAAGATTCTCCTGCGTCAGCCTCCTGAGTGCTGGGATTACAGGCACATGCTACTATGCCTGGCTGCTCATCCTTTTAAGAGTAGTCTGAAAGCAGACATAAAAGTGAAAGCAGGACATTTATTTAGTCTTTGTTTTGTTTTGTTTTGTAGAACCGGGGATCGATGGACACTTAAATCTTAGCAACCAATAGGCAAAAGTATTCAGATGGCGGGATCAACATGGCTGTGGTTCAGATCTGGCCTCCATGACACCAGTTTATAACCAGGCAGATTCGCAGGCCCAGAGGAGAGAGGCCACCTTTCCACAGCCTTCCTGACAGAGCCACGTAGGACCTGGCCAGGAAGCTCTTTCTCTCCCCCAGGCAGCCTCCACACACGGAGGCCCCAGGAGCTATTTATAGGTGGTCACCTCCCTGCCATCCGTCAGCTTGCTCGTCTTAGGCTTCCTGGAGGAGAAGGGTCCACCAACCCCTCTCTCCAGAGGTGTCTGCGCAGGCGGAGTGGGGGAGGCTGGCAAGAGTCATTAATCCCCTTGGCGAGGGCTTTGTGCCACCATTTTCTGGGCTGTGTTACCCTGGGCCAACAGAAGAGGTGTTGGCTGGAAAAATACCCCTGTGGGCCAGTCTGGCAGCACGGGAAGAAGCTTCCAGATCTGAAGCGACTGCCCTCTACTAAGTCAGCTCAGCCCAGTGCTGCCTCTTGTTGGCCTCAGGTAGAGCTGGGATTGGGACGGGGCATGACTTCTGCATCTGCTTTGCAAACAAGAGCTGGGGCCTGTAGCTAAGGCATCAGAGAATGGAGAGGCAAATACGCTAAAGCAAGAGAGCTGATCAAGGAGAGTTTGTGCACCACCACTCTTCTACCCTCGGGTGTGATGACGATGTTTACATTGATCTCCCAAGAAACGTTAAGGCCAGCTACCAGCCTCATCAGCATTGTCAGGGGTCAGAGGCTCGGCGGCCTGGTGGACGTCTGCGGCTCCCACCTGTGCCTGATCCACGTCCTCTTCTGGAAACATTACCCCGCGTTCCACAGAGGTCACGGCCTCCTCTCACCCCCACCCCTGCATGGGGCAAGGAGGTGCTAGCCAGTGTCTCCCGTCCTGTACCCCAGGAAAAGGCAGACTCCAGCCTGGCACCCTCGTACGTTTCACTCCTCAGGTATGGGGGCGGTGGGATTCACGGGGAGTAGGAAAGGAAGTTGCTCCTAGCCACACGCTGGCCAGAGTGAGGTGTGAGCTCAGAGCTGTGGGTGAGCACCTCCCTAAGCCTGGGGAGATCTGCCCTGAGGAAAAACCAAGCCAGAGGGAAGCAGAGTCCAGAGGCTTGGATGCAGTGGTTTCTGGAGGTTTGACTCGTATAGGTAATGAGATTTCTTTTTTAGTTTAAGTCAATTTAAGTTGAAAATCTATGATTTACAATGAAAAGAGTTTTTGCTTTGTTTTGGGGACTGAGCCTAAGGCCCTCTACCACTGAATGACCTCTGTATAAAGGTGTGGATCCCACTCAGTGGCCCAACTGCCCAGGGTGGCCTCAAGTTTGACACTTCCACCTTCGTCTCCCGAGCAGGAGGACACAGGTCTGCAGCAGCACACCTGGCTTGAAATCAGTGCAGACAGGGCTATGGCAGGGCCAGGCCAAACCCACGCTGTTACCTTCTTGCTGTTTTCTGAGAGCCACTGGAGTCTCCTCTGATAGAGCTCGATAACTCTGCGAAGACACCAGAAAGATCTCATCACTGGGCAGCAGCAACTGACACACACAGAAGGAGTGGACAGGAGGCTTTCAGTGTGTCTAAGGTTCTGGGGAGACAGAAGGCAGAATCTACAAAGAAAGCTAATGGGGTACAGATACATGCTAGGACCCCAGCTAACGCTCCAAGCACACTGTGAAAGGATGGAGTGTGAATGCTGCTCCGCTAGTCAGTGGCCACCGTGGTGTGGTGTGGCCCAGCGTAGGCTGCAAGCTGAGGGCAGGCAGAGGAGGCAAGGCTACATTTCAGGGGGAAGGCAAGGGACACCTGCAGCCTCAGATGGAGCCGGCCCTCGTCCCCAGACATGGAGCACAAAGACAAAAGAGGCTGTTGAGCAGGGGCTCCTCCCTGGATTGACTAACAAAACCATTAGTGTCTGAAAAAGAGCCTGGCAACCTCTTGGAGGACTGGAGGGACTCCAGAATGGGACAGGTGCTCCAAGTAGGGACCCGGTCCTATGAACTCAGCTGGCCTGAGCTTACCAAGGGCAGACAGGATGGGAGCCCAGAGAAGAGCAGCTGAGGCCTCTGGGTGGTGCGGTGGGTGGAGGCCAGGGACGTGTGGACGTGACCAGGGAGCTAATGGCACGTGCTTCATCATGGGGGGACCTGCCTGTGTCCGAGCCCCACCTCTGCCACTTACTCACTAGCTTTGTGACCTCCAGCAGGTGCACTGACCAGATCTGCACACTCCTGAAAGTGCTGGATACATGACTGAGGGCCAACCAACTAAGCTGTGGGAGTCTTTAAAACTTATTTAGCCTTTCAACATTATAAAAATTGTTGTAAAAATATAGTTAAATATAAAACTTATCGCTGGGTGTGGTGGCGCATGCCTGTAATCTCAGCACTTGGGAGGCTGAGGCAAGAGGATCGGTGTGTAAGTTCGAGACCAGCCTGGGCTACAAAAGTGAGCTCAAAGCCAGCCTGAACTGCACCATGAGACCCTGTCTCAAAAAGACAAAAAAAAAAAAGACAAAACAACAACGACAAAAAACCATCACTAAGCACAGTTCAGCAGATTTGGTGAGCCAAGCCGGGGGCAGTGGTACACACCTATGATCCCAGAGCACCGGGACGCTAACACTGGAAGATGACAAGCTTGAACGTGGCCTGGGTCAGTCAGGAAGGCCCTGTCCCAAAGTTTTTGAAAGGGGTGGCTCTGTGCATCAGTGTGAAAGCCCTGGGTTCAGTTCTTAGAAATAAATGTTAATTGGTCATTCTGAGAATAATCACTCAGCAACTAAATTTTGGCTAACTGGATGGAGAGTGATACACTGTTTGGGTAGTTATAAAGATTAAATAAGATAGACATGCAGTCCTTGGCAGAATTTCTGACATGTTAATAAATGTTAGCTATTAATTATTATCATAAGCTTTCCAGAAACCACAGGCGGACAGTATCTGCGGATCATGGATTGGAACTGCTGGGATATAACTATAAAATGTCCTACTTTTCAATTACTGAGCATTATCCATTGCTGATTATTCACATGCATACATATGTACTTGTGCTATGAAGACCCGCTCAGGCACGGCAATGCGCCCTTCCTTGCGTGCTGCTGACACGCCCCTGCAGAGGGCTGACCCAGCCAGCGGGACGCCGCTCAAGGGCGTCACTCCGACCCTCGAGTGCTGCTGGGAGATGGCAGGCGTTCAGCCCAGGAATTTCTGATTTTATCTTTCAGTACTGGGGGCTGAATCCAGGCCTTTCCACTGAGCTACCCCCACACACACCATTTTCTTTTATTTCTTTTTTCTTATGGCCAGCTCAGCCTGCCCTGGGGGTGGGGCTCGTGCGGCATGTGGTGCCTGGGATCGAACCACGGTCCCTGCGGTTGCCTAAGCTTGCCCAAGCAAGTGCTTTAGACTGCTGAGCCATCTCGCCAGCCCACCACCCATGTCTTTCATAAGACATGTTTTTCACTACATCTCTAAACTTCCCAGGTTGGGCTTAAACTTGCGATCTATGTCTTGAATTTCTGGAGTGCTGTGATTACAGGTGTGTGCCACCATGCCTGGCTGAGCCATGAGCCATGGATCTTAAAATACTGAAGGACACTGATTGTTTGTTTGTTTGTCCTGTCTTTTTGAGATAGGATCTCGCTATGCAGCTCAGGCTGGCCTTAAGCTCACTTTTGTAGCCCAGGCTGGTCTCGAACTTGCACTGATCCTCCTGCCTCAGCCTCCCAAGTGCTGGGATTACAGGCGTGTGCCACCATGCCCGGCTTGTTTGTGGTCTTCATTTTGGTTTGGCTTTGGTGTTTTGAGACAGTTTCACCATGTAGTCTAGGCTTGCCTTGAACTCCCAGAGATCCTCTTGCCTCAGCCTCCCAAGTGCTGGGGTTACAGGCGTGCACCAGCATACCTGATAAGATACTGACTTTGTCCAACCTTCTAATTTTTTTTTTTTTCAGGACCGGGGTTTGAATTCACGACCTTGCACTTGCCAGGCAGGCACTTGTGCCCCTGAGCTATCTCCCCAGCCCCCACCAACCTTCTAATTTGAAAAAAGGGCAAGCCAAGGCTGGAGACGGGGAGATCTGTCCAGGGCCCCTGAGCACCACTGCTCGTATCTAGGGCCACTCGCGGGCTCTGGGACACGCACTTACTCAGAAAGCTTTGACTCGAAATGGCAGATGTTCTGAGAGAAGTGTGTCTCCTGCACGCCGCTGCTGCCCGCTTCCCTAAAAGGGCGAAGCCTTAGGAAGGGGTCCCGGGCCCCGGCCTGGCTGCATCCCTGCAGCCTTGGGGAAGGAAGGCACAGGCCAGACTTACAGCACAGCCATGCCCTGACCCAGCAGGTCGGCCAGGCTGAGCTTCTCGAACTCCAAATTGTGAGTGCAAAGCCAGTCTTCAGGATTTTCCGAAGCTGACTGAAGCTCACTTTCCTCTGGGCTCTGTGAGAGAGAAGTCACAACCAGACCAAAGCCTGGCCTTCCACCCAGTACCTGGAGGTTCCCACCCGAAGGCAGGCTGGAGTGCTCCCTGCTCAGGAGATGTTTGCACGTGGAGGCCTGCGCTCAGGATCAGCCGCCTTGTGAAGACCACCTGGTCCCTGCTCCTCACCTCCGGTGCCAGGCCAGACCACACAAGGGAACTCACCTTGTCCCACAGTGTGGCCGAACATACCAGGCTGCCATGGCTACACGACCTCACACCAGGACAGCAGAACTCTGTGAGACGCTATGACACCACTCATTATATGACAAGTGGCGACTGGCCCAGAATGATGAGGAGCTTGTTGGTGACTGTCACTTACCCTGGTTTTTGGTGTCTAAACTGTACGAGCTGGGGAAAACCCAGTGGGTCCTCCACACTGATCTGGAGGATCCCAGCCTCTAGAGAGCCCTCACTCGCTGCTCACACCAAGCTCCTCCAGCCACGGGATACCCCAGTCTTACTCTTTCTCATGATAGAACGTTCTCTCTCCACTGTGCATCTTTGAGTCTCTGCCAAACACAGGCAATGGTCCCTACCTCGGAGCTAGGGCAAGCTCGGAATAAACTGCCAGGTGCACCCACCTGAAGGGCCTTTGTCCATTTCCACTCTAGCTTTCCTGTATCTTTTCCGATGACTTCTGCTTCCTGTTAGACTAAGGGGTCCTCAACACACAGTTGTTGGCTAATGGAAGAGGAGGGGAGGCAGCCATGCTGTCCCCTCCAGAGCTCGGTCCTACGCTCAGCGGGTGGATGTGAAGAGCAGGAATGTCCTGGCGATCACAAGACGCTAACCATGAGATGAAGTGCCTCTCGGCTTGTCCCTGGTGACACCTGGGCTGCTGATGTGTTACTAGGCTCAGGAAGTGCATGAGGGCCTTGGGGGTGGAGCTGGAGGCACTCAAGGCCAAGGCTATGGTTGGAAAGCTTCTGGAACCCGGAAGGCAGGCAGGCAGGCAGGCAGCCTGGCTCTGGGATGCTGGCTCTCCAGCCTCAGTGCGTTTGAGGGCTCATTGTTCTCCCTTCTTTTTCCAGGGGGCATTTCCAGCCATTCCTGGGACTGACCCCATCTGAGCCCTGTTCTGGTACAGGGCCCTGGTATGCATAGGTCAGGGGTGTTTCCTACTACCAGGAAAACAGTAGGATGAGCCCAGAGAAAATGACTGGGTGGTGAGGGAAAGGAGGTAGAGGTCGCTTAGAAGAGCCATGGGCTGGAGAAGGCCAAGCCCTGGAGGCAGAGGAGTCAGCCCTCCCCGGGGCAGGACAACGCCCTTTCCAGGCCAAGGTGGGGAAGGGGTGGGCCAAGTGCATGAAGAACAGAGGCAGTGTGTGCTGCCATAGGGAACCACGACAATAATTTCCAGTACGGCCACTGCTGTTCATGTGGCGAGGGAGGGCCAGCACGCCACTACTGACCCCTGAGGCCCAGACCAGACAGCGACAAACGTGGGATGCCTTGCTATCTGCTGACTATGGTGTGCGGGAGCCTAAGCGCTGCTCGGCCTACTGGGCTGCTCTGTCTACAGTTTTTATGCGTAAGTACTCAGTGAAAGCATTATGGTTTTACCAGTAAGTCCTGAGTCTGGTTGGCTTGTGGAAGGCCAGGCCCATTCATGTCCTTCAAGTCCAGTGGTTTCTGATGTCTGCTAGTGTTTCTCTCCATGCTACAAAACACAAAGTGAGAGCCGGGCGATGTGGCGCACGCCTGTAATCCCAGCACTTGGGAGGCTGAGGCAGGAGGATCGGTGCAAGTTCGAGACCAGCCTGGGCTACAAAAGGAGCTCAAGGCCAGCCTCAACTGCATAGTGAAACCCTGTCTTAAAAAAAAAGAAAAAAAAAAACATAAAGTGATTTGATCGATGCTGCTGCCCTAGACATTGAGTCTACTCTGCTGGTGTCTCCTGTCTTTTCCCTAGTTCCTACAGAATTTCAGAAACCTTTTATTTCTTTGCAGGACCTGAGAAGGTGCCTACAGACTTAGAGAGACTTGAAATGTGAACTCCAAGATCATGAGCCATTATACTGTTTTTAAAAAATTATTATTATTTTTAAAATAAATTTATTTATTTATTTATTTTCTTGTTTCAGAACTTATTGTTTGTTTCTTTATTTCCATGTCCGGATGAGCCTGCCCTGAGGGCAGGGCTGGTGCAGCATGTGGTGTCGGGGATCGAACCGAGGTCTCTGCAGCCGCCCAAGCCTTCCCAAGCAGGTGCTTTAGACCACTGAGCCATCCTGCTGTGCCCCTATACTGTTTTTATAGTTAGATAGCAAAAGCCTTCAGGTAAATGGAAGATGTTACAATGACCATTTCCTTCTTCACTTTAAGGCAGGTGTTTCCCCTCTAAAATCTTAAGCTGTTTTCATTTGCAAAATCAGAGCAGCATGCTCGCCAGTGATTTCCCCAAAACATGCACCTTGACCCTGGAAGACAGGACACCCCACACTTAGTTTCCTAAAGAGAGAAGAAGAATGTGAAGAGGACAGAGACAGCAGTGTTGAGAGCCTGCTCACCTTCTCTCTTACTTAACCCAAGTACTTCGTGACTGCCTACGTAGATGTGAGGAACTGTGCTGGTCAGTGTGCATGTGATGGCAAATAAGAGAGTGGGTTTCTCAACACTGCACATCTGGAATCTGGACACTGGGCGCTGGGTCATTCTGCAGCTGGGTGTTCTGTGTGTTCTAGGATGCTGAGTAGCACCTCTGGACTGCACCTGTTAGATGCCAGGGGAACCCCTCTGCGCTTCACTGTGATAACCACAGCCTCGCTAGCTATTAACAAATGTCCCAGGAGGGGCGGGGATGACACCTGTCCCGGTTGGAGATGACTAAGATAGACATAGTCCTTTTCCTTGGGGAGCTGACATTCCAGAGGGGAAGGTGATACGGTAAGTCATCAGGAAAAGATCTACCTGTGCACAGGTGAAGTGAATGGGGAAGGTCTCTTCTGAACTCAGACCTTCACAAGGGATGCAAAGGAGGAGGCTATGTTACGAGTATGGTGAAGACCTGGTGCGATGGTGCACACCTGTGATCTCAGCACCAGGGAGGCCGAGGCACGAGCACAGCCCTGAACTTGAGGTCAGCCTGGGCTACATAAGGAACTTGAGGCCGACAGGACCACAAAGTGAAACTTTCTGAAGCAAAACAAAATGAAGAGTTTGGTGAAGGCTGAGGTGGGCGGAGGAGACAATAGGTTTCAAGATCCTGAGGCGAGAAATTCACACATCTAAAGAACCAACAGAAAACAGTTGGGAAAAAAAAGAAAAAAAAAGAAAAAAAAAAGAAAAGAAAACAGTTGGGCTTGTGGTGATTTTAAAATGTGGGAAGGGGGCCCAGCGGGATGGCTCAGTGGTCTAAAGCGCCTGCTTGGGAAAGCTTGGGCGGCTTCAGGGACCGCGGTTCGATCCCAGGCACTACATGCTGCGCCAGCCCTGCCCTCCGGGTGGGCTGAGCCGGCCACGAAAATAAGTGAATAAACGAACAAAGGTTCTGAAACAAGAAAAAAAAAAAATGTGGGAAGGGAGGAGGGGAGATTTTGCCATGAGGTTGAGAACCACATCTACACCCCGAGAACCGCATCTATATTCAGAGAACTACATCTACACTCCATTAACCACATTTACACTCTGAGAACTGCATCTATACTCCAAGAGGGAAGCTTTCAGGTCACAGCTTATTGAATCAGTGGTGGCGATTCTCTTTGTGCATCTGGAATTAGAGCTACAAGGCTACCATGTACAAACAAAAAGACTATGAGAAAGGCAGAGGAAAAGGCATCCAAGCTGGGCGTGGTGGCGCACGCCTGTAATCCCAGCACTCGGGAGGCTGAGGCAGGAGGATGGGTGAGAGTTCGAGACCAGCCTGGGCTACAGAACTGAGCTCAAGGCCAGCCTGAACTGTACAGAGAGACCCTGTCTCAAAAAGACAAAAAAAGAAAAGAAAAGGCCATCCTACCGCTGTGTCTCTGCAGCACCTTCCTCAGGGGCTGTTTTCTTTCCAGTCTACTCCTCCTCAGACCCCTCCTTCTCTGATATTACAAATTGGGTCTTGAGGTGGTGCACACTGCTGTTCTCCCATGCTGTCCGTCTTCCTAGCCAATTTTACCAGTGTCTAAACCTTCAATTTCTACCTATGCACTTGTGTATCAAGAACCCAGGCCTCCTACTCCACCTTCAGACCTGGGTATTCCCCAGCACTGGGTATTTCTATTTGGAGTACCTCAAACAAACCCAAGATGCCCAAGAATGAACTCATGATATTCACAACAAACCCATCTTTTTCTCTATCTTAGGACAACAAAGATGTAGTATCTCTCTACTTACATGGACCAAAATCTAGGAATTATTCTTCACATTTATTCCTATTACCAGTTACCTGGTATCTAATCTTGTTAGTCTTACTTCTCTCAAAGCTCTCCATTTCTGACTCTACTGACATTTCCCTAGGCCAGGTGTTTGTCATTTCTGTCACAGACAACTGCAGCAGACTCTGACTGGCTTCCTGTGCCCTCCATACCCCCGCCTGCTCTCTGTGGGCTGAATAACCTTTCAGAAAACAAATCAGTGTAGTGTTCTCATTATCTCCTTCCCATTTAAACCTGTGCAGCCTCCCCCGTATTGACAAATTATAGACTGAGATCCTTAAAACAGCATTTGGGGCTACACATGGGTTGGCCATTGCTCATCTACCTTTCGAGAGTTTCCACCTCACCACTGTCCTCTTCTGTGTCCTGTAAGGATTCTGGAACATTCTACAGTTCCTTTGACCACACATCCTTTTCATGTGTTCCTTTGTTCTGGAACATTCTTTTCCTTTCCCAGCACACTATTTATTTCATTCTTGATGTTTCAACTCAAATGTTACTTGTTTCAGGAACTGTTCTCCACATTCTGTTCTAGCTCAGGTCCTTGTTTTACTCAGACTTTTGCAGAACTGTGCTCCTCTTATTTAAAGCACTTATACTTGGAAGTCTATATTCATTAGCATTTATTTTTTTTAAAACTTTTTTTTTTACTTTATTTATGTATTTTAGAGCTGGCTCAGCCTGCCCTGGGAGTGGGGCTGGCACAGCATGTGGTGCTGGGGATCAAACCACGGTCCCTGTGGTTGCCTAAGCTTGCCTAAGCAGGTGCTTTAGACTGCTGAGCTATCTTGCCAGCCCTTAATTAGCATTCATTAAATATTTAAGCAATGTATGTCTATGAGATCAAGGCCTGGCAGACAACAAACGTTTTGAGGCAGGAAGGTGAAAGTAGGTAATTAAGAACCTGTCTTGTTTCTTGAAATTTCAATTATTTATTCCAGGCATTTGTAAGAATTGACTAATTTTCTGCCCTGGACTCCATGTGACACACTATTCTTTATAATTCCCTACCCTTCTGCTAAGTCAGCTCATTTAGGTTTCCCTTTTAAAAGTTTTTTTTTTTTTTTTTTTAATACCAAGAATCAAACTCACAACTGCACTTGACAGACAGGAACTTTGTCACTGACCTACATCCCTGGCCCTAAATTTCTATTACTTCTAACAAATACATGGCAAACACAGCGAATGAGAAACTCCGAATGAGTCTGCAGCTTAAACATTACTCTTTTTTAAAAATCCTTTTTATTTATGTATTTGGTACAGGGTCAAGCTACACAGCTCTGACTCATAGTGATTGTCCTGTTTCAGCCTCCCTAGCACTGGGATTACAGCTGTGCACCCCCACGCCAGGTTTCAGGCTGGCACAGCATACACAACGGGCCGGCATGGCACGAGGTACTAGGGATCAAATCCAGGTCCTTGCACTTGCCAGGCAGGTACTTAAGACTGCTGAGCTATCTCTTGTCTGTGTTCTTTTACAAAATTGTTAGTCTAATGATGATTCTGCAACTTGCTCTTCTTGTTTGGGGCTTTTAATCTTTTACTCAGAGGATGCTTCGTTTTCTTGGAAGTGGCAGCCCGGCCTAACTAGCCTAGCCTAATACACTGAATGTGAGATCTGTGAAGGCAGGCAGGGCCTTAGCAATGCTCACTGCTAAGACTCTTGCATGAACTGCCCAGAAACCCAGGAGCTGCTCAAAAGTGCTCTGAACAGGGGTACGAAGGTCAGGTCTCAGAGTTTAGGGGAAGATGGCCCATGCTGTCCTGCAAGGAGCGGCTGGTGAGGAAGAGAACAAGACGACTGTCCACAGAAGCTGACGGCTGGGTCAGTGGGAGGGGAGCTCTGATTATGGGTAAAAGAAAGCTGCTAGCTGACTCCTGACGTCAACAGCTGGATCCAGGACTGTCCTAAGTACTTATCCAGGGTAAAGCATCGCAGGGCTTGTATTGTGACTTGCACGACTTCCCCTGGCCTTGCCCACACTAGCCAGTGTTGCCCGTGAGAGCTTCCCCACCACACGCAGGGCTGCTTCTGCTGCCGTGTTCACAGCCCTGCCTCGGCTACTCAGGGTCTAGGATGGTCCCCTCAGATCTTCTCCCCAGAGCCACCCTTCAGTCACGACCCTTCCTCCCTAGGCTGCTCCTCAGTGCTCAGCCTTCTCTGCTGCTTAGCTGCCCTTGTTTCTGCGCACCTCCTACTGCATGCCCTTGCTCCTGTTTTCCTTCTAGGCATGCCCTTCACACTTTCTGTGAAAACCGAGTCCACTTGTCTTCTGAACCCCAAATGTCCCCAGTTCCCACAGTGGAACCCTCCGCAAGTTCTCCTCGCTGTCCCGCCCTGCTCCTGTCAGGCTGTCTTGGAGTTGCCCTGGCAGCCCCATGACTTCCTTGTTACTGTAAACCCTAAGACCTAGTGCACGGTACATGGCTGGGCACTAGGGAGCTGATCCGAAGGGCCCTCAAGTCTTTCTCAATCCAGAGCTTAGCGCCCCTCCCGGCCAAGCCTTGTGACACTTACCTTAGCCTGCCTTTGTTCATTTCTCGATCTTGGACAAAGGCTTCGGTACCCAGGGCCTTGCTTTTCCTGGTTTCAACTTGTAGTTGCTTCAGGTTCTTCCACGGAACTCAGCAGCGCAGCCTGCCCCACAGGGAAGCGGTAGCGGTCTCCAAGGTAACAGCTCAGGGCAGGGAACGCTGCTGCCTGCCAACAACCACCTCTTCCCCAGCCACTCGCTTGTTCCACCTTCACAAAAGGCTGGAGGCAGGACTGGGGGCTCTTTTCTGTCTCGCAAACCCCTAGGTCAGCAGGAAACTATGGTTAATACTAGCAGAGTCCTGGTGTCTGCTGCCTTACTTGGGGTAAGAACCGAAGATACCAGAGCCTGCAATAGGTAAAAATGGAAGCTTTCCTCCTCAGGCTCGCTAGGGCAGTGATGGAACAGAGGCATCAGTGCCACTGTTCACCACTCCCCCGTCCCCCCAGGCCCTCTGAACACACTGCGGGGTGAGGAGGGCGTCCAGGCCCAGCCCATCCACACCTGGCTGACTCAGCAGGCAGCCCGGGGAACTCTGAGCATCGGAACACATGATCTGCTCCAGTAGCTTCTGAAGCCAGATGCACATCAGAACATCTGGGCTGTTTGCTGAGGACACATGACACCTGCTCACTGCCAGCAGCCAGAGAACTGCGGGGAAGCGTGGCCACAGGAATCGTCAACAGTGGCCTGTGGCGATCAGGACATAACCGATGCTCAGCCCAGGGCTGCAGGCCGCCCAACCCCTTGTTTATAGAGGTCAGGAGTGAGCAAGTGACAATTGCCAGTCAGTCTTGTGACTAGGGAGCCACCATTTTGCTGGTTTGCTTTTAAATTTTTTTTTTAAATTAATCTAGGACAGTTCTCCAGTCAGTGTTCACTTTCTGAACCTTTAGTCTGTAAGATAGAACACATGTGATCTGCAGCAGTCCTTAGGTGGTAAAGCACTGGAACTGTCAGAAGTAACCGAGCTCAGGAGACAAATTGTCCTAAACCTCTTGTCACTCTGAGCAGAACGTTCATGGGCTGTGAGCACCACGTGTAAGTCTGAGGCACTCAGCATCTCACCACAATCACTGAGGCAGCATGGGGCTTGGGGTGATCAGAAAGAAGGGAATCACAGGCCATGACCAGCCACTGCTAGGGGCCACTCTGCATACCTCAGTGGACATCAGGGGTGGAAGGGGCTAACTCTGAGGTGCAGCTTTCTTTGTTTTGTTGAGACAGGGTCTTACTATGCAGTGCAGGGTGGCCCTGAACCCATGGTCACCTCCTGCTTCAGCCTCCTGGGTGCTAAGATACATTTCTTTGAGGCATGAGCGCCTCACTTTCCTTGCTCCCTGGATACACAGGGTTCCAGTATGTTACAAGAAGTGAAACCTGACGCTGAAAACTATTTCCACTTCCTTCTACTTGTGCTCATCTGGCACACACTCTGGATGTTCTCTGCTGTGCAGACAAAACAGAGCATGATGTTTTCACATCCTACCCACCAGGAGGATGGCTGGATGTGCTGCTTGGTCACTTAGTCCCCCTTGGACTGTGGACCACGCTCTGGAAAGGCTGGAGCTAATGAAAATCTTACAGTGACACGTCAAAGCAGGGGCAGTGAGGAATGCGGTCAGTGTCAAGAGGAAAGTGAGGCCCTTTCACCTATGAGACAGAAGCCCAACATAGGCTTCAGGAAAGATGGGCATTTATTTGCTTAAATGACAGAGTAATTCAAGGATATTTCCGGCTTTGGAGATGACCCCAAACTAACATGATGCAACCCAGAGCCCCCTGATCGGTGCAGCAGGTGCGGCCGACAAACTGCGTAAGCAGCACCCTGGTCCAGGGACCCTAAGGGAAGAATACTTCTCCAGCAGAGCCCAGGCTGGCTTTCTGGTCATATCCCGTGCTCACTCGTGAACTGACTGTTACCGCCCTGATTGGCTAGGCCCCAGCATCTGTGTCCAGTTCTGGAGACAGAGGTGAAATCAGCCATGAAGTCATCTCAGCTGAGACAGGACAGCTTTCCAGAAGAAAAAGTTACATTTGTTGTATTAAGCAGAGATGAAGACAGATACTAATATTCTTGGAGGGAAGACAAAGAGGGGGAGCATTTTCCTTTATGAATGGAGAACAAAGTATTAAAGATGTTAAGCTGACAGAACGGAGGGGCCCACCCAAAGGCTGGCAGTAGCACTGTGCGGAGAACACAGGACCCAAGTAACGGGGCCCCGTGTGCCGAGTCAGTCCACAGGTAGAGGCGATCCCAACCCAGGGAACCATACCCAGCCAGGATCAGCACCTGTACATGTGGGTGGGACAAGGGATGTCCTAGCAGCAATGTGCAGACTGATGGCAATGACTGGACGAGCCAGGGGCACAGCCTGGGGGAACCCAGTAACCACTAAGTTTCCTACTCATATAATGGAAGGGATCAGGTTGAGTTTTAAGGGCATATGGGGAAGGTGGGGAGCAATCTGTCTGGGGAAATTTCCCGAGGTGTTCAAATCCTGAAAAATCCCTACCAATCTGAGGGGATGACCTCATTAGCTTCACCAGTTTAAGGGTATGGGCCTACAAAATGCCACTGAACAATAGTTGCAAAGACAAAGCTTGAGGGGCCAGGGATATAGCTCAGTGGCATAAGCACCTGCCTGGCAAGCACAAGATTCTGAGTTCAACACCCAGTACCACACACACACACACACACACACACACACAAACACACACACAAAGACAAAGTGTGAGTGCAAGGCATGGAGGATTAAACAAGCAAGCTTTTTTTTTTTTGTCTTTTTGAGACAGGGTCTCGCCATGCAGTTCAGACTGGCCTTGTGCTCACTTTTGTAGCCCAGGCTGGTCTCGAACTCACACCGATCCTCCTGCCTCAGCCTCATGAGTGCTGGGATTACAGGTGTGTGCCACCACACCCGCAAGCAAGCTTTTCTTGAGCATATTTTTTTAGCTTTCCTACAAAGAGGACAACATTCACAAGTTGTTTCTAGGCAGGGGGACTTTTGATGGCTCTTCACATTCCACACCAACATGAAGCAACCACAGATTTAGCCTCATATGTGAGCCAAGGAATCATGTAAGTGTGACAGGCTATTTTTATTTCCTTTGGACTAGCCAACCTGGCAATGTGCGGCAGTGGGTGCCCTAGATCTGAAGTGAGGAAACAAGGTTTAAAGTCCTGCTTCAGGGGCCTGGCAAGATGGCTCAGTGGTCTAAAGCGCCTGCTTAGGAAAGCTTGGGTGAATGCAAGGACCATGGTTTGATCCCCGGCACCACATGCTGCGCCAGCCCTGCCCTTGGGGCAGGCTGACCCGGCCATACAAATAAATAAATAAACAAACAAAAGTTCTGAAACAAGAAAAAATAAAATAATTCTTAAAAAAAAATAAAGTCCTAGGGGCTGGGGAGATAGCTCCGAGGCACAAGTGCCTGCTGGGCAAGTGCAAGGTTGTGAGTTCGAACCCTGGTCCCACAAAATAAATAAATAAATAAATAAATAAATAAATAAATAAATAAATACAGTCCTACTTCACCAACTACTAGTTATAGAGCCGTGGGTAAACTGTTCACCTTTTTAATCTTAAGTTTTCTAATATGTAAAGTATCACCTTTACTATACATAGGGTTAGAATGACACAGCAAAGCATGTAACAAACACATGTGAACATTCAGTTTCTTCTTCTTTTTTTTTTTCTTAAAGACTTTTTAAAAATTTTATTTATTTTTTTCTTGTTTCAGAACCTTTAATTGTTTATTCACTCATTTTTATGGCCGGCTCAGCCCGCCCGAGGGCAGGACTGGCGCAGCATGTGGTGCCAGGGATCGAACCGCGGTCCTTGAAGCCGCCCAAGCTTTCCCAAGCAGGTGCTTTAGACCACTGAGCCATCCTGCTGGGCCCCTCAATTTCTTCCTCTAAACTGAATACCACTATTAACCACAGTACTTTTAAAAATATGAATGCCCTTACCAGAGTAGTTGATACACTCTGGCTAGAATGCCAGGTTATTTTGATACTTGGGAAGATTTCATAATCTCAGGCCTAAATTTAAAGCAGCATTTGAGGGCTGGGGAGATAGCTCAGTAGAATAAGTGCTTGCCTGGCAAGTGCAGGGTCCTGAGTTCAATCCCTGATACCACAAAAAAAAAAAAAAAAAAAGAGAAAGAAAAAGAAAAAGAAAGAAAAGTAAAGCAGCATTTGAAATGGCAAAAACTTGGAAAGAAGTTGGCTATAGTAATACATGCCTATGATTTCACTGCTAGAGAGGCTGAGGTAGGAGCATCACCCAGAGCTTGAGACCAGTACGGGCTCCATGGTCCTTTCCAGGCCAGCCCAAGCTACATTGGGAAGCTCTGTTTCAAAAAATGAAACAAAAAACTTGAACAACTGGGAAGCAATACCAAAAAATAATTTTGACTAGTTCTTCAACTGTATTCCCACTGGTCATAGAAAAGAAGGGAATATAAAGGGACAAGAAGTTTTTTACTCTAAAACATAGCTAAGTTGTCTAAGACAACTAATACTAACTACTTCAACAGGAGTGGGGTGCTGGAATCAGGACACAGCATTTATGACTCCCTCACCCTGATGTCTATGATAATAAATGGGGACTCATTCAATAGTGAACAAATGTCATTGGCAAAATTCACTAAAGTGTTTTAAAATGGCCAACTGAGGTGACTGCATCTAAAATGGTATCAAAATCTTTTGGCCTGTTCCTTTTAGGAGGAATAATTAAAACATCCTGGCAGGACCAGGTCTTCACAAAGATAGCAATATAGTCGGAAGATGTGCCAGAGCTTCCCTGGGATCAGAGGGTGCTCGCTCATCTCTGTGGAAGTAGCAGTGTCAGTGTACTGCGAACACAGTAGCAGAAGGTGTTGAGTTCACAAGGAAATCCTAGAGGCCAATGAAACTAGCATTATGCAGCTGAATATTGATAAAGTGGCCGCACTTACGAAGGTTGATCTAGGGAAGCCTCTGTCTTTGGGGAGAATTTTATTGAAATTTATTTCTAGGCAATACGGCTCCACAATTTCCCTTATAACTTAGCTCTGAAGTTAATTTTTGGTAATTCAATGTGTGAAGCACTGTGCCAGGTTTCTTAGGAATGCAACATGAGAGTGACACTCCTTATAATCATAATTAGTCATAACTATCTAGCAATGGTGATAATAGCTGAATGCTTACTATGGGGCATTACCTCACTCAGAACCCTACACGATAGGTGCAAGCATCAGCTCCAATCTGCAGATTAAGAAACAGAACCACAGCTCCCCAGGTCTGGGTAATGGATTGGTGAGGCTCACCTGCCAAGGTCACTTTCCTAGGTGTGTTCCGCTGGGTGTCGTTGTGTGGCTGGGAAAATCAGTAAGCCTTTAGGAGGCCTCAGTCTCTTCATCTGAAAATGGAAACGCCCGACATGCTCTTGCAGACTTATTTACTTATTTTTGAGATGGGTCTTGCTCTGCAGCTCAGGATGCCTTGGGTTCAACTCTGTAGCCCACATTGGTCTTGAATTCCCAAGATCCTCCTGCCTTAGCCTCCCAAATGCTGAGACCACAGGCGTGTACCGCCATGCCCCACTCTTAGATTTCATCCAACTTTAAAAATTTGAGTCTCATCAAGTCGATTCTTGAAATCTAATTTTAGGTGGTCTTAGGCTGTGATTTGAACTAGGAATGATACACAAAAACTTTGAACAATGACTAAAAACGTCATTCTGCAGTGTCTTCTCCTGGAAGGGGGACCAAAACACTAAAAAACCCCAAAGTTACACTTGCTATCTTTAATGCCATTTATAAATACCTGCCTTAATTTTGTTGTTGGGTTAATATAACCCAAGAGCTGACTTTGCACAAAAGAATCCAGTCCTCTAAGCTTGGTGTTTCTCCTGCAATCTTCTCAGACAGTGGCTAGAATAAATAGAAGACTAAGTCAAAACCACAGTATTTTAAACCCTACATTTCCATTTCCTAAGGAATTACCAAAGAGAAGGAGAAAGTTGTCTTGCCCTCACAAAGTTCAGTATAAGCCACCATTACAATTTCCAGCTGACCTATTTGTTAACGTTTATGCAGGGAGAACACAAACCCTTCAAACACCTCTAATCTGTGAAATCAAATGTGAGTGACCCGATGGCCAGCCTGGCCAGCCCAGCTTGCCTGGATTTTCCCAATTAGAGCACTGGAAGTGCCAGAAGCCAAGGATACCCAGTGTTTACTGCATTTTAACCTCTGAGTCCCCTTGGAGATGCTGAAAGGGTCACATGGAGAAGAAACAGCAACACAGGTACTTACTAGCTTCTGTCAGGCTGGGCTGACAGCCCCAGAGAGAGCAACAGTGAAGCTTTAAGGGAACACAGGTAGAACTGGACAGACCAAGGATCTCTGCACTGCTTGACCGACATGTTAAGGTTTTGGAAATAAAGATCCTTGGCCTCTGCCTCTGCCTACATAAGGCAGAGAGAGAGAAGACGAAAACAAAGATGGACCTAGGTCTACGTGCAGAGTAGAAAAAGATGCAAGGCCTTAGGGTTCTGGCACAGACTTGGCTCATGGATGCACGAGGCAGGCGAGAGGCACATAAACATCTTTTTATTGCTGAGTGACCAGGCCTACTTCATACTTGGAACACCAATGGCACCTCTTCCCTAGGGGTGAACTAGCAGTGCGAGTCAAAGGTAGAAACCCCTATGCAACACACTTGTAACAACAGAACCAGTACATGAGGTGTGGACGTGTTCCTACCTGAATGTGTGCAACCTCGATAAGTCAATTTATAAAATCATAGCTTATTGCAAAGTAATAGAAGTCTTTTTAGTTTCTTTAGTAGACAATTTATTTTGATAAACTTGCTCAATAACAAAAATACAAGTGAAGAAAATTATGTTCATTTTATACAGTTGTATTAACAATTTGTTTTGAAATTATTAATTGAAAAATGTTATAACCAATTAGAAAACAATTCTTAATAAAGTTGGGATAATATACAGACCTTGATCACAAACTTTAAAGCCTCTTAAGGTGATACAATTAAAGGTTCTGTGCAGGAACTTGTCCCTCTGCAGGCCACTTTTTTCCTTCATGTATTTTTATCCTTTAAAAACTTTCTGAATGACAGCTGTTTTGAGTCGTGAATGTCAATTTAATTTTTAAATAGATCAAAGTGGGTTGATAAAGCAGTTACTACCATCAGAGTAACTTGAGGCTCGTAGTCTTTTAATAAAGACAAAATAAATGCAACATGTTCTTCCCTTGAAGCCCATGATGCAAAGTAATAGCTAAGTACATATCCAAAGTTAGTTTCCAATACTTTTTGGGGGGCTTTTTTTCTAAGTCAACAGATTGTTTGTCACCAAGACTATTTATTATTTCACTTAAAGAGGACAACAAGTGGAGGTATCAAAGCTTTAGGCAAAAGGGTAAAAACCAATAGTGTTTTGGTCATCTAGAATAAGAAAAAAAAAAAAAAAAAAAAAAAGACATTTTGAAAACAAAACCAAGAAAATACATTTGTAGGAGGTGGACGAGTCAGAAACACTACATATACACACTAACAACATAGAACATGGATTACCTTTGGAAAGAATTGTACTGAAATGTTTGCTTTTAATGAAGATTTTTCTGATTACAGATATTTAGGCATGTTCAATAGGAGCTTCCAAAAATTTCAAACTAATTCAGTCTTGTGCAAATAAAACCTAAAAATAGTTTTCAGCAGATTTTACAGTGATATTCTTAGGTATGAGAATGCACACTCTAAAAACAAGGTACCAGACAAAAGTTTTGACAAATGATTGCACCATAAAACAGTGTTTTATATACAGTTTACAAGATATGTTTCCTGCTATAAATACTGTACTACATAGTACATATAGTGACCTTTTTAAAAGCAACTTCTGACAGTTGGCTATCTTCTCACTTACAGGATTTACAGAAATTGGCATAAACGAGTCGATTTCCATTGCTTGGTCTGGAAAAGCACAGAGCCCTGTCCTCACGCACTGCTGCTGCCTGGGCCGGTCTCAGTCCTGGGTCAGAGGGATGAAGGACGAAGGGACTGTGTTCCCAGGTGAGTCCTTCACACACTGACCTCCAAGACAGTGATGGAAGTGAAGACAACAGAATGGTCTGGGTAACAGGTATCAGCAAAACCTTCAATTTTGTAGTCTTATACACAATACCACTGTAAGTAAAAGAAGTAAACAGTGGGGAAATTCTTAGCAGCTGAGAAACTTTCTCTCCCCATGCCTATGATCCAGTTAAAATATTCTGAGAAACTATTTACAACCAAATCCATCCTTTGGAAGAGAAAAGCTCCTGGTCGCACCCTACAGTAACTTAAACCACACTGTGCAAGCACTTATCTCAGTGGCATGGTGATGATGACCAGAGCTTTCCTTCAGAGTGATGCATCTGATGAGGACTAAAGCAATCACAACAGGAACTGCAATCCCAAACGCCCACGGGACGCATCTGGTGGGGGCTTAGCATTCACTAGACGCCATAATACCTGGGGGAAATATCTCCCTTGGATTTTCCAAGATTTTTTTTTTAAACCTGGGGAAGGAAAAGTATAACATCCTCCTCAAACACTCAAGGAATGCACCACAGGGCAGTTCAAATCCTCCCCTCAACTCCTCAGTGAGCTGAAACATGGGGTCTTTTACAATGAAATACTGTTGGGTTTACAGTTAGATATATGAATACTAAACAAGCCAGTGTGAAACACATCAAGCTCTTCCATTTCATACTGTATCTGAGGAGGTAGCCCCATCCTCCAAGAATCTATTCTATAATTTGTAAGTTAGCTTCTTAAAAAAAAAAAACTGTGTTCACTTCTGTTTCTGTGAAACATGGG
>PVJA010025507.1:0-30639 GCA_004027025.1 Myocastor coypus
AGGAGGAGGAGGAGGAGGAGGAGGAGGAGAAGAGACAGAGACAGAGAGAGAGACAGAGAGACAGAGGCTGGGGATTGCAGTTTGATCCATAGCATTCAGAGCCAGCCCTGCCCCCAGGGTGCACTGAGCCTGGTGGGCAGGTGATTGAGACTGGGTGTGATAGTGTGTAGTGCCTGTAATCCCAGCTCTTTGGGAGGCTGAACACAGGCAGAGTCCGATCTACATAGCGAGACTCTGTAGACCCTATAGACCCTCACTAAAAGGAGGAGGAGGAGGGAGGAAGAGGAAGAGGGGGAAGGGGCAGGAAGAGGAAGAGGAGGAGGAGGAAAAGGAGAAGCAGGAAATGGAGGAGAAAAAGAAGAAAGGAAGGAAGGAAGGAAGGAAGGAAGGAAGGAAGGGAGGGAGGAAAGGAAGGAAGGAAGGAAGGGAGGGAGGGAAGGAGGAAAGGAAGGAAGGAAGGAAGGAAGGAAGGAAGGAAGGAAGGAAAGAAAGAAAGAAAGAAAGAAAGAAAGAGGCTGGGCGTGGTGGCGCACGCCTGTAATCCCAGCACTCGGGAGGCTGAGGCAGGAGGATTGGTGCGAGTTCGAGACCAGCCTGGGCTACAAAAGTGAGCTCAAGGCCAGCCTGAACTGCGTAGCGAGACCCTGTCTCAAAAAGACAAAAAAAAAAAAAAAAAAAGAAAGAAAGAAAGAGATCTTTAAAATTTTATTAAACCTAGCTAGGTACAATAGTGCCTGCCTCCCCCACCCCACAATGTTAGCTGAGGCAGGAGGATCATTTCGAGTTCAGGACTAGCCTGAGCTACAAAGTGAGCTCAAGATCAGCCTGAACTACAAAGCCAGACCCTCTCTCAAAAAGACCAAATAAATAAGTAAAATAAAAATTTTTTATTCAACTGAAAGAGGGAAGAATAATGGTATAAACCTGTTATTCAGACACAGGGAGATGAATACCAAGAGAACACTTGGTATTTTTTTTTCTAAAAACGTGAAAATAAATAAAATTTAAAAAATTTAAAAGTGAATTTTCTACCCACTAGTTCCTTTTCATTTTTTTTTTTTTTTTAGTAGTCCTTTTCTAAACTTCATGCATTTTTCTTGTTTTTTTTTTTGTCTTTTTGAGACAGGTTCTTGCTATGCAGTTGAGGCTGGTCCTGAGCTCACTTTTGTAGCCCAGGCTGGTCTCGAACTCTCACCAATCCTCCTGCCTCAGCCTCCCGAGTGCTGGGATTACAGGCGTGAGCCACCATGCCCGGCTACTTCATGCATTTTTCACTAATTTTTTTTTTTTCTCAAAAGAAAACTGGGGCCCATGTGTGAGTCTGCTGGCAAGACAGTCCTGCTCCCACCTCACATGGGTGGCAGGTTTCTTCTCTACTGACCAGAGCCAAGTACTTACTCTCCCTACAGAGGAATCTACAGGTTGGGGTGAAGGTGGGGTCGAAGGACAGAGAAATGGGATGAGAGGGGGTGTTCCCGGAGGTGGGCAGCTGCTTTACAGCAGAGCACATGTTTTGATCTTCATACCTGAACAACAGAGTCTCTCCAGGGAGAGTGGGAGGGCACAGAAGGAGCAGAAAGGGGAGGAGGAGAGGTGTATGTCGCTGCACAAGCGGCCTTGGTGTTACCCGCACATCACTGAGAAGGACAAGTTCAAGCCCTGCTGGTCGCTGGGTCTGCTGGTGAATTTTTTATAGAAATTTGGTAAATAGGTCAAAACTCACCCAGTACTTCCTCCTTCCGAAGTTTGTAGAAGTATGAGCGCAAGGCCACAGGGTGTGAAAGCAAAGATGTTCTCTGCAGTGTTATTAATGACTCATGAAACAGGTATTTTTTATTTTGTTCTGGTTTATTAGTGTATGTTAATATTACATAATGGTGGGGGTTGTAGAAGTTCATACACGCATGTAGTGTAGCTTCATCAGTTGCAATCCACCGCCCTCTCTTCTCTTTACTTCCCCCTCCCAAAATGGGTACTTTTAAGGGCCAGTCAAATGGCCCAGTGGGCTAAAGCGCCTGCTTAGGCAGACACAGCGGTTGGGGTTCGATCCCCTGCCTGCTGTGCCAGCCCTATCCATGGGGTGCACTGAGACAGTGATTGAGACTGGGCATGGTGGCACATGCCTGTAATTCCAGCGCTTAGGAGGCTGAAACCAGTCAGATCACTATGAGTCTGATCTATGTGGTGAGACCCTGTGGTCCCTGAAGTCCCTGTACTAAAATACAAAAAACAAACAAAAAAAAAAAAAAAAAAATGGGTACTTTTGTGACAGAGGAACAGAAAATAGGGTCAGTGAAGTTGATCCTATTCTATGCAGTGTGTCATAGTGGTTTAAAAAATGTCGAATTTCGTGTTGATGTGGAAAAAGAAAAATGAATGGATTGCTGAGTGATGTGCGTGGTGTGGCTCAGTTTTCTGGAAAAAAAAAAACAACAGTATATAGATCAGGGCAGAGACTACCATCTGGCATGGTTGTCACTGTTTAATTAACAGTCCTTAGCTCTGGGAACGAAACTGAAGGCAGATCTGGAGGAGAAGCTTTTTCTCTCTCTCTCTCTCTTTTTTTTTTTTTTTTTTTTTTGGCAGGACTGGGGTTTGAACTCACAACCTTTTACTTGCAAGACAGGCACTTGTGCCATGGAGCTATCTCCCCAGCCCCCGAAGCTTTCACTTTTCATTTGACATTGTTCTGTGTGCTGAAACTCTTCAGGGCTGAGGGTGGAGCTCAGTGGCAGACACGCTTGTCGACTGTGTGCAAGGTCCTGAGGTTGATACATAGCACACTGAAGGCGGGGGTGTCTTCGATGTAGTTTGTCCAATTGAGGCCATTGTGTGGGTTTTTTTAAAGCCAGTCCTGGAAGTACAGGGGAGCAGCAGCATGGAGGAGCAGCGCTGTGAGAGGGGCAGGGCTCTGGCCGCTGTCCTGATTTACTCTGTGCACTTGGGCCAGCCACCTCCCACTTGGGCTGAGGCCAGGCATGTGCGGGTTTGTGTTGGAGGTGGGGACTACGGCCGTGCAGGGCTCTGCAGTGTGTCAGAGGTGTCTGTTTTTAAAACACTGGACCCGACCATGAAGTTGCTGGTATCTCAATGGAAAGAGAAGGGCAGAAGCAAAGAGAACTCGGACTTCTAGGAATCCACCACAGAGCAGAGCTTTGTGCAGCCGCCCAGGGGGCCAGGCCCTGCCCTTGCTCTCAGTTGGAACCTTGGGCTTGGGCAGCTTAGGGCCACCACAAGAAAGCCTTCTTGTCCTGTGAACAGGACCAGCCAAGTCCTGCTCCTGGGCCTCGGGTCTCATCTTAGCTTTGATTCTCCTGCAGGGCAGTGCCGAGGCAGGTAAGCTCTGGTGGCAGGTGTTGGCTCAGCTGAGCATGTGCCGGAGGTGTCTAGCCACGACCCGGGTCAGGAGGGAATGTGCTGCACATCTCTGAAGTGCCATGGAAGGCACAGCAGAGAGCTGGTGGCCCTCGGGCAAGGGGCCGAGGAAGGAGCCTCAGGAGACAGTCTACTCACTGTCCGTTCTCCAGGCTTGGAGAGAAAAGAAAAATGAGCTGCTGGTTTGGGGGGAAAGTCAGCATCTGAGCTGGACAATGGGTAGGGGGCAATCCCAGGAATGGAAAGGTGACAGAGCTGAAAGGGATTTCAGAGACCTGCCTGCAAGGCAGGCTACACGGCTGTCATAGTTCACCTGGGACTCCAGGAGCTGAAATCACTTGCCCAAGGTTATACAAGTTAAGTTCAAAACTGAACCTGTTTTTTGTTTTGTTTTGCTTCTTAGCTATAGCTTTTATTTTATCTTTTTACAAATTTGTTTTATTTTATTTTATTTTTGTCTTTTTGAGACAGGGTCTTGTTATGCAGTTCAGGCTGACCTTGAGCTCACTTTTGTAGCCCAGGTTGGTCTTCAACTCACATTGATCCTCCTGCCTCAGCCTCCCAAGTGCTGGGATTACAAGCATGCATCACCATGCCCAGCCTATAGCTTTTAAAAGTTCAGAGGGTCCCCAGAGCAAGGCTGTCAAGCAGCCAGTGGGCGCTGCCAGAATGGTCATCCAGTCCAGTGGTTAATTAGTTACTTCGAAGGCCCCAGTGGCAGCTCTCAGCTGACAGGACGGGGAGGTTGAACTCTAGCTGGTTTGAGTCAGGCGAGCGGGTGACAGGTCACTCCTGCCAAGGAAGCTGTTTGGCAGGTTAGGATTGGGTTCCTGGTCAGAAGGGCCATGCAGAGAGAGAGGGTACAGCTGTCCAAGACCTGCGCCGGGACCAAGGGTGATCAGGTGAGAAGCTCCTCTGTGGGCAGGGTGCGTCCCTCTGGCCTGTCAGTCTGCTGAATGCACTCCTGAGTTAGCTAACTGGCTTCCTCCATAACTACCCATTTCCTTTCCTTCCCATCCCATGCCTTTCTCCTTCCAAACTTCTTTGCTCTCTTCCTTTTTTCTTTCTACCTTTTCTTTCTCTACCAACTGCCTCAATTTTTCTCCCCTAAATACATTTTCACTTCCTCATATTTATTCCTTTTTTTTTTTTTTTTTTTTTTTTTGTCTTTTAGAGGGTCTTGCTATGCAGTTCAGGCTGGCCTTGAGTTCACTTTTGTAGCCCAGGTTAGTCTCGAACTTGCACTGATCCTCCTGCCTCAGCCTCCCAAGTGCTGGGATGACAGGCATGCACCACCACGCCCAGCCACTATTCCTTCCTTTTTCTAACTGCTAATTTCTCAGAATTCCAGGCCAGTTTTTGGAGTCAGATGGTTCAGCCGGGTTCAAATCCTAGTTGTATCATTTATTCTCTCTTACTTTCTTTTCTCCTCCTTTTCCTCCGCGTGCGTGTGTGCGTGTGCGTGCGTGCGTGTGTGTGTGTGTGTGTGTGTGTGTGTGCTACTGAGGATTGAACTCAGGGCTGCTTCCAAGCTAGGTACACACTGCATGGAGCTATATCCCCCATTATTTACCCTTCTTTCTCAGCTTCAGAGATGGGGAGCTCACTAAATTGCTCAGGTTGGCCTTAAATTTGTCCTCCTGCCTCAGCTTCGCAAAGACCTTGAATTAAACAGCTGATCTATCTTAATCAGATCACCTCCCCTCTTCACAACTGTTCCTCTTCCTTAAAGCAGGATATGATACTTCCTAACCCTTGAGGTTGTGAGACAAAAGTAAGACTATGCTGACCCTGGAGCCAGTCAGGCAGGTAAATAGTTGGATTATGGTGGAACAGAGAATGGTACAAAGCAGAGGCAGGTACAAGGGCAGGGCTGTCTGGAAAGGCTTCTGAGGAAGGAAGGCGACAACCCATGGAAGGGTGGATGAGGAGATCCAGGGAGTTGATGGAATGTTCTAAGGAGGGGTGTGGTGAGCCCCCTGCTCCATTCTGCAGCCCAGGCAGATAGATGTGAGCAGGTGCACAGTGCAGAGGGACAAGAAGGTGGACCTAGGCTGTGTGGTCCCTTAGGAGAGGGACAGGCCTGTGGACCCCCACCCTGAAATCACAGGGGCCACTGTAGGTCAAAAGATCAGAAGGAAATCCCAGACCATGGTGTAAAAGAAAAGGAAGCCTGCAGAAGTGGGCAACAGACATGTCCCAAGCTCCCACCAGGACTTCGTATTTAGATACTAACTAAACAGCAACCTCATGAGAAATTTTACACAATAGCTCAAAAATAAAAACAACCTAAGAACTTAGTGTTATGGTCTTCTGCTTTTTTGTATGAGGGTGTATATACATACAAATGTAGATATTTGTTTGGTTTTCACTTTTACAAAATTGATAGCTCTAGCCAGGCGTGGTGGCGCACACCCGTAATCCCAGCACTCTGGAGGCTGAGGCAGGAGAATCAATGTGAGTTCGAGACCAGCCTGGGCTACAAAAGTGAGCTCAAGGCCAGCCTGAACTGCATAGGGAGACTCTGTCTCAAAAAGACAAAAAAAAAAAAAAAAAAAAAAATTGATAGCTCTCTTCCACCTACCATCTCGAAACTTGGTGGTGGTTTTTTTTTTGCTTGATAGTTTTTCAGATATATGCTTCTCCTTTGATTTGTGTAGGCTAGTACATAGTTTTTGGTTGTATAATTTCCATTTTATATGTAATTTGTTAATTAATTACTTGGTCTCATTAGTGAGATAGATTCTGGATACCTAAAATATTCCAGGACCTGAGGATTCAATAGTGAACAAGAAAAATCTTCGTTCTTCCTAGAGCTGATAATCTAATTTGGGACAGAAAATAAACACTTTTAAATAGCAGCACAGCCAGGTGTGGTGGCGCACGCCTGTAATCCCAGCACTTGGGAGGCTGAGGCAGGAGGATCGATGTGAGTTCGAGACCAGCCTGAGCTACAAAAGTGAGCTCAAGGCCAGCCTGAACTGCATAATGAGACCCTGTCTCAAAAAGACCCCCCCAAAAAAGAATAGCAGCACAGTGCCTGGAGAGTAATGAGTGCTCCAAAGCAAAGTATAGGGGAGTACCAGAAAAGAAAAGAAAAAAGTACAGAGAGGAGTAAGAGAAAGTAAGTTCTGTGCATGTATGAAAATATCACCAAGAGGGCCAATGAGATAGCTCAGTGGTCTAAAGTGCCTGCTAGGGTCAGCCATATAGCTCAGTGGATTAAAGTGCTTGCTTAAGCAGACGCAGGGACTAGGTTTTATCTCTGGCATGCCATGCTGGTCCTACCCATGGGGCACACTGAGAATACAACTGAAACTGGATATGGTGGCACACACCTATAATCCCAGTGCTGCGGAAGCTGAAAACAGCAGAATCACTATAAGTCTGATCTGTGTAGTGAGACCCTGTAGACCCTGTACTAAATACATAAAATAAAATAAAAAATAAAGTGCCTGTTTAGGCAAGTGCAGGGAAGCACAGGGACTGTGGTTTGATCCTCAGAGCTACATGCCACACTAGCCCCATCCCTAGGATGAGCTGAGCTGAACACATACACACACACACACAATATATATATATATATATATATATATATATATATATATATATATATCTCAGTTATTCTTCTGGGCTGTGAAGATAGCTCACTGGAATAAGTGCTTTCTTGGCAAGCACAAGGTCTTGAGTTTGATCCCTGGTGCCACCAAAACACAGACATCAATATATGCTAGTAATTATAATTAAAAAGAAAGGTTCAATAAATGTGTCAGTGAAAAGTACAGAGAGACAGAGACAGAGAGAGAGAGAAACAGAGAGAGAGAAAGAACACAATATAAAGATGCCTAGGGAATGAGCAGGGATCTTTGAAAGACTGACCAACCATCTTCACTTGCTCAGGATCAAAGTGGCTTTAGCACTGAGGGCCCTAAGTCCCAAACAAACCAGGAAAACCTGTCATCTGCAATCAGCCCAGGCCTCTCCAAGAGGTAACACTGCAGCAAGGGCATGCGTCATGTTAGTGAAAACGAGCCATGGACAGGCCCACGGAAGAACTTTCCAAGCAGAGAAAGAGTAAACACAAGGCATAGAGATGACAGCGTGCTTTGCATGTTGAGCCACAGCCAGATGCCCTGGGAACAGTCGCTTCACATCATGTCCTCCAGGCTGCAGATGATGAGTGGGATGAAATCTTGAGCAACAAAAGTGTGTGACCTGATTTACATCGTGAAAGACTTTTGATGGTGAAAGATTGTAGAGTATCAGGTAAGGCTAGGAGTGGGAGAGCGCTGGGAGTGTGGAGAGAAGCTATTGCAAGTAGTGATGGTGGCTCAGGCATGGTGGCTATAGCACTGGTGGCTAGACGCAGTGAGATCTGCAGATTTTATACACTTTGTTTTTAATCATGTGAAAATTGTACATATTTATAGTGTGATGTCATGCTTCCATACATTGTGATTAAATCAAGATATCTTACATTTCTATCACCTCAAATTTCTATGGTAAGAATATTCAAAATCTTCTCTACTAGTCATTTGGGCATATATATGCAATCTCACGAAGGATACTCACTGTATTCTGTAACAGGAGATAAGAGCTTGCAGCAGGGTGTGATGGTGCATGCTTGTAATCCCAGCACTCAGGGGACTGAGGAAGGAGTACCATTGCAAGTTGAAGGCCAGCCTGGGTGAGCTCAAGTGTGAGCTCAAAGCCAGCCTGAACTATATAAGAAGATCCTGTCTCAAAAAGACAAAAAAGAAAACATAAGAAAGAAAAAGGCGAGAACTTATGTCTCCTATTTGAAGGTTTTTACTTATTAGTCATTCTCTCTCTCTCTACACCTCACCTTCTTCAGCCTCTGGAGCCACTAGTCTATTCTCTACTTTTTTTTTTTTTAAATGGCCAGCTCAGCCTGCCCCGGGAGTGGGGCTGGCACAGCATGTCATGCTGGGGATCGAACCGTGGTCCCTGTGGTTGCCCAAGCTTGCCTAAGCAGGCGCTTTAGACTGCTGAGCCAACTTGCTGGCCCTCTACTTCTATGAGGCTGAGTTTTTTAGATTTCACAAGTAAGACCATGCAGTATTTATCTTTTGTAGTTCACTGAACACAATGTCCTTCACATTCATCAAAGTTGCAGCAAAGGCTAGGATTCCATCCATGAATGCTGAGTAATGTCGTATTACGCACATATCACAGTTGCTTTATCCATCAATCTACTGACTGATACAGAGATCAAGTCCCTACGTTGACTATTATGAATAGTGCTACAATAAACATGAAAGTGCAGATTTCTCCTGCATGTACTGTTTTTCTTTTCCAAAAAAAATTTTTTCCCTGGAACCGAGTATCAAATTTAGGACCTTGCACTTGCCAGGCAGGCACTTGTGCCCTTGAGCTCTCTCCTCAGCCCTTCCAGATAGATTCAAATAACAATTCATGGCTGGCCAAATAGTTCAGTGGGTTAAAGCACCTGCAAGCAAGTGCAGAGGCTAGGGGTTTGATCCCCAGGCCTGTCATGGCAGTCCCACCAATGGGGCACATTGAGATAGCAATTGAGACTGGACCTGGAGATGCATGCCTGTAGTCCCAGCACTTGGGAGGCTGTAAATAGGCAGGTGAATATGAGTCTGATCTAATAGTGAGACCCTGAACACCCTTTAGACCCTTTCCTAAAATACAAAAAAAAAAAAAAAAATTCATCATAGAGAGGTGGAATGAAAGTGTAGTTTCAAGAATGAATTCCAAGTTGATAGTGATTCCCATGCAATTGGATGCCTCCCAACTATAGACCACCACTCTGTTCAAGCAGGAAGAAGACCCCTAGCTCACTCAGCCTGAGAGACTAAAACTTTGCTTATTGGATTGGTTCCCAGCTCTTGTTCTTAGGCTTACAGGAAATCCTGTAAATCTACAGAATGTCAGGTGTAAAACACAGAATACCACCATTATCCCATACTTCCCCCCCCCCACAAAGAGGCACTAGACCCACCCATGACCCCTGAGAAACTTAAAATTTTCCATTTTCCTCAATGAGATGCCCATTCCCATACCTAAGCTAGTCTATAAAGCATACTCTGTTCCTTTAGTGTCTCATGAATGGCTTTCTTGCCCTTGACTAGGCTATACCCAAACTGAAATAAAGGTATCAGTGTTTGCTTCAGTCCTGGCTGTCCTAGTGGTCTCAGTCACTTCTCAAGGTCTGGCTGGCCTCACAGCTAGCTTGAAGTTTTGAACAGGTTATAGTGAGATGACTGAAGGGGGAGCAGGTTGGGACAGGGGGGAAGGAATGGGAGTTCAGATTTTGCTTTGGACATGTTAAAGCTAAGATGCTTCTATATATGTAGTAAATTGTCAGAAAGCAGATATGTAAGGCTAGATCTCCAGACAGAATCAGAACTAAAGAAAGAAATCTGGAAATCAGGCTGGGGAGATAGTTCAGGAGCATAAGCACCTGGCTGGCAAGCACAATCTTCTGAATTCAATCCCTGGTTGCTGAAAAGGAAGGAAGGAAGGAAGGAAGGAAGGAAGGAAGGAAGGAAGGAAGGAAGGAAGGAAGGAAGGAAGGAAGGGAAGACAAGAAAAGATAAGACAAGGAAGATGTGGAGACGGGATGGAGTGTTTCTCCATGGATCTGGCACATGTTGGCCACCATACACAGATGCACTGGAGTGCTGAGATGGAGCCCTGCTTGGAATGGGCTCAAAAGACAGAAAGGAGTGGACATGATGAATCCAGACAACTCTTGAAGAATTTAACTGAAAAGAACAGAGAAATGGGGCAGCATCTCAACAGAACAGGAGCATAAGGTGGAAAGCAGGAGTTCTCATAGCTGGAAGGTATTCCAAAGTGCCCGGTGAGGGAACATTGAGGTTATTATTACCATGATTACTTTATTCTTATAAGAAGTGCTTGTTATTGAACAGAAATGTCCTTGCTCTGAGTATGTGTTTTGTCAACATGACATCCAGAACATCTGTGTACTGGTTCAACATTTCTGTTTTGTGGAAAGATGAAGGCCTTTGACACTGCTCCATTTTTCTTGGTCTAACACTTCCGGGTTCCCTGCATAAAACTAGCCTGTGGTCATGCAGAAAGTTCCAGAAGGTCTGAGGCTCATTAACTTCTTCCTTCCTTCCTTCCTTCCTTCCTTCCTTCCTTCCTTCCTTCCTTCCTTCCCCAGAATACCTTATCACCCCTTATGAGTGCCTAGGGAAACTGCACAAACTCAATTTTTTATCAGACAGCAAGGCCTGTGTGAGGCAGGATGCCCCATGCTGCCCCCTAAATAGGAGAGTTGTGAATCAACCAGGCCTGGCCCATGGACAGTGGACCAGAGCCCCTGAGGCACCAACAGGGAAGGCCCAAAGTGCTCAGCAGTCAAAGACCAAGGCCAAGCTGGCCTCAGCCCCACCTCCAGGCTTCTTTGGAATCCCTGTGGATTCTTGGGCGTGGAGTGCTCTCAGCAGGTGGTGTTCAAGCCCCAGTGACTTCTGTTTCTGCACCAGAGGTTTACACAGCACCTGGGAAGTATGCTCTTAGAAACAGGCTCCCTACACATGTGTGCATATGAGCATACACAAACAGGGAAATGTATCTCTGTATACCAGTGTGGATACAGATATTCAAATGATGTGCCCATACAAATGTGTGGTTATGCAAACATGCACATATTAACACACACTCATAGTCATGTGCAGATAGACCCCCTGATACAACATGCTAGCATATGTAAAATATACTTGACACACTGTACACAGACATACCAAAAAACATCTATGCCATACGTATGGAGAAGCACAATACAGACTCATACAGACATAAATGCATGAACGTGGTCATAATTATACATACAGTTATATACACACATGACAAACACATGAAATATAAGGCCACACTGACATATCATGAACACACTGAAATACTTCTGTGTACAAAATGCTTGTGGTCAGGACCAGCCTCAACTGCATAGCGAGACCCTGTCTCAAAAAGACAAAAAAAACCAAACCAAAACAAAAAAAATGCTTGTGTCCACACACAATACACACATGACCTACATGATCATTCTCATTCTAACAAGCTCTAGGGTCTGGACTCTCCTAAGCAGTTGCCCATCCCCTTTTTCATTCTCCCAGGGGGCAATGGTATCTCCAAGGAAACAGAGGTCCCCTGTCCCATCTTAAGCTCTGCTGGATACCGTGTGACATCAGCCCCCTCACTGCAGCCACCGTCACTGGGAGCTGTGAGCTCCGTGCTGGGCCGGGCCAGCACCAGGCACTGACACTTCAGCTCTTGTTGGGAGAACAGAGAGAGGCTCTTGTCTGCTGCCTGGCCTTGGCTCCACTGCTGGGTTCCCTGAAGGCTTTTCCTCAGGCTGTACAGGTATGTGGGGTCGGTAAGGTCTGTGCCTAGCACAGGAGCCACCAGGGTTGGCCTTGCTGCGGTGCAGGCTGCTTGTGGGAGCCAGTCTAGCTGCACTCCGTCCTCTGCACTTCTGCAGCTTGTTCTGTTGGAGCCTGGAAGGGCTGGGCCTCTCAGAGGAATCTGGCTACAAGATTCCCTCCCTTGCCCTGTGATCGTTTTTCTAGCTCCAGAGAAGGGCATAGAGTGCACTCTACTCAGAGAGGCCAGACTGCTGCCCCGGCCCACATTGGGCCAAAACTGTGTCTTGGGCTGTGCAATTTCAGGCCATGTTGTGAGCAATGGGGCTCTTGGGTGAGATCTTGGCTCTTAGCCTTGACCTTCCAGTGCAGGGACTGTGGGGTCCTGAACATCTTAAACCAGGGCCTAAATCCCTGGCTTCTTCCACATCACAGGACAAGGGCAGGGAAGACACAGCACTGCTGTCTGCACAGATCAGCCTGTCACTCCTTCTGCTGCCTAACCTCAGACACTGGCCCGTCTTTTTTTTTTTTTTAATAGCAGGAATTGAACTCCTGATCTCATGCTTGCCAAGCAGGCACTATGTCTCTGAGCCACATCTACAGCCTGACACTGGCCAGTCTTAGGGCTTCCTTTGGCTCCAGTCTACGTCCCCGGAATACCTGGGCACTCAGTGGAACTATTTCTGGCAAAATTATAGTCAGCACAGCACACAGACAGCCTGGGATTGCCCACAGAAATTGAGGGTGGCCAACAGGGGAGTCTTGTGATTACAGACTGCCCCTCACAAACCCGGACCCTAGAAACCTCTGTTCTCTTTTCTTTTCTTTTCTTTTTTCTTTCTTTCCTTCCTTCCTTCTTCTTTCTTTCTTTGGTACAGGGTCTTACTACACAGCTCAGACACACAGTGATCTTCCTATTTTCAGCCTCCCCAGTGCTGGAATTGCAAGTGTACACCACCACACCTGGACTCTAGAAAGCTCTTTTCTGGGCCTCTGATGCATACCTGTGATGTGGAGGAAAGGCTTCAGACTTCAGATCTGCAAGGTTCCTTCCTGCCCTGGTTATCGAGCTGCTGTGGCTCACAGGATTCTTGCTGCCCTGGCTGAACCCAGCCCTTGAAAAGCCTTGGCCTGGGACAGGCTATCCCAGGCTGTCCCACTCCACCTGTCCTGAGATGTTTAGTGATAAAAACTGAGTCCTGAGGCCTCCACTTCTTGTTCTACCTGTACCGGGGATGCTAACCTGTGAGACAGAAGCTGCTCAAACTGAGGCAGAGGTTCAGGGTTGGGGAGGCAGAAGGGGACAACCATGCCTGTGTCACAGGAAGAGCAGTCTCTTACCTCTTCTCCTTATACTCCCAGAGTCCACCTGATTGGGATCACAGAATGGCCTCCAGCCCAGCTTCGGTCCCCAGCCCACAGGTGAGTAGCTCTTGGCCTCCCACCCAGGACCAATGGGCTTACTTTCCTTCCAGGGCTGAGTAAACCTGAAGAGACACTGGCCAGGCCCTAGGCTGAGGTCACAGTGGCTCACAGAGGTGGGCCATTTGGAGAGCAGAGGAGAGATTTGATGGGGGGTTCCAAGAAGTAGATGGGCTGGACAAGTCATGGAATCGCTTGTAAAGACATGAGATGTTGGAGAAGGAACCAGGTCTGGGCTGGGGCAGAAGAAGGGCATCTATTAATCATCTCTTTTTAAAAAAATGTCTTCAGCCTTCCAAAGCCAATGGAAACATCAATTTGGGGCCTTCAGCCAACCCAAAGTGAGTTCCGGTCTGTCAAGGGCTTTTCCTACTGAGCTTCCCTCAGAGCCAGCCTCCCTTGCCTTGGTAGGACAACCCAAAATCTCTTGTGTGGCGCTTAAGTCCCTCCATCATCTGGGCTCAGGCCCTCCCCCAGCTTCATCACCCCCCAATTCCCCAGCTTTGCTCACACTGAGCCTTTTGCCTGAAACACCCATCCCCACAAGGTCTGTATTTTTAGCAATTCCTCAGCCACAGGGCACCCTCAGGATTGGGGGTCCCAACCCCTGCTTTCTAAGCAGTGAGCTGCTGTCTCCTGCTTGCCTGTTGTCAGCTGGGCTATGAGCTCCCTAAGAGGAAGGGTGAGTCTTTCACGCTTCTCTTGGCTGGGAGGATGAGTTCATTAGGGTCATGGAGATGAGGCCTACAGAAGTCTGCCTGCATCTCTCAATGCCGAAGTCAAGTAGAAGCCTGGATTTGCACTCAGGAGCCTGAAAATGCTGACCCATGTTCTCTCATCCTCCAGTGCCAGTCCTACAGATTTCGACTTCCTCAAAGTCATTGGTAAAGGGAACTACGGGAAGGTGAGTTGCGAGGACAGGGTGGCTTTGTCCTTTTCCAGCCTTCTCTGCCCCCTGCATTCCACTTGCATGAGCAAAAAGAAGGCTCGCATTCCTGCATGATGGCAGCAGCCACCCATAGGGTCTTGCCTTTGTGCTTTTGCTCAGGTCCTGTTGGCTATGCGCAAGTCTGATGGGACCTTCTATGCAGTGAAGGTGCTGCAGAAAAAATCCATCTTAAAGAACAAAGAGGTAATAGCTCAGGCACAGGCACTTCCTGTCCTTCAGAAAGCTCTCCCACCCTCTGTGGCTTCCATAAACAGTCCCCCCTCTGAGAGAGCCACAAAGCTGGGTGCAGAAGTGGCCACAGCAGAGAGTCCCAGTGCCGCACCTAGAGGACCTGCGCCTTCCTGTGGGCAATACAAGGCTGCATGAGGGACATATTTTCTGTCCTGTCAAGGTGCCAGGCTCCCCATGTGCACACTTTGTACTCTCCAAATGCCTTTCAAGCCACAGTCAGGTGAACTTCTAGATGCCTCCACCTATTGAGTCCCTTTAATATCTAACCCCATCCACCGCATTAGGACAATGACTTAGGAGAGTGACTGATACTAATGAGAACATCATGAGGGTAGGAGGCGAAGTATTTCTGATGGAGGTGGTCTTGTGGTTGGCCTTGACAGTAGCATTCCAGTGGACTAAGAGGACAGTGGGATGCCCAGACAGGGAAAACAGCATGAACAAAAGCATGAATATGAATAGCATATGGCACTTCCCCCCTCAGATTTCCCTTAGGATTCATTTATATAGACATCAGATTCATTTTGCTTTTTCCCGAGAAGAGGAATTTCTTATCCAGGGGCTGAAACTATACTGATGAGAAGTGGCTGGGGATGAGTCTCACTTCTCTGGCCATTGAATACTAGCACAGAACCTGGACTTGGCTTTGAGGGCAACAGGGAACCACGGTGAAAGTCCTCATCAGGGCAATCCCCACCATCAAGGCCATGCGGGGTGGTACTGGGATGAAAGGGGTGTCATAGGCTGTGACGTGATCCTGTCTGTGTGACTCCACAGCAGAGCCACATCATGGCAGAGCGCAACGTACTGCTGAAGAACGTGCAGCATCCATTCCTTGTGGGCCTGCGCTACTCCTTCCAGACCCCTGAGAAGCTCTACTTTGTGCTCGACTATGTCAATGGAGGGGAGGTGAGTGGGCTTACAGGGGGCTCCTCTGGGCTGGCTGCTGCCTAGGAGCTGTGCATTACATATGGCCCCTGGGTGCCAGTTCTGGAATGATGGGAGCTGGGGAGATAGCTCAGGGGCACAAGTGCCTGCCTGGCAAGTGCAAGGTCCTGAGTTCAATTCCTGGTTCCTGGGGTCGGGGGAGCACTTCTGGAACAAGCAGACCACATTCTTAGAACAGATGCACTTTGTAGCAGAAGCCACTGAGTCTCATGGGGTAACTCAAGGTCACCAGCTTCATATAAGGGCCCGAGCGTAGGTCTGATACCCACCCATTCTGGCTTCTTGCCTTTCCCTCATGAAGCTGCCCTCAGACTCACTTTATTTTATTTTTTTAGAATATTTTATTTTAGGGGCCCAGCAGGATGGCTCAGTGGTCTAAAGCGCCTGCTTAGGAAAGCTTGGGCGGCTGCAGGGACCTCGGTTCGATCCCCGGCACCACGTGCTGCGCCAGCCCTGCCCTCAGGGCAGGCTGAGCCGGCCATAAAAATAAACAAACAAAAGTTCTGAAACAAGAAAATAAAATTAAATTAAATTAAAAATTTTTAAAAAAATAATATTTTATTTTATTTTATTTCTTGTTTCAGAACTTTTGGTTGTTTATCCATTCATTTTGATGGCTGGCTCAGCCCACCCTGAGGGCAGGGCTGGCGCAGCACGTGGTGCTGGGGATCAAACCGCGGTCCCTGCAGCCACCCAAGCTTTCCTAAGCAGGCGCTTTAGACCACTGAGCCATCCTGCCAGGCACAGACTCACTTTAATAGATCTGGAAAAGGTCAATGCTAAGAAGAGCTTTATGGTCAAGATTTCCAATGCTCCAGTTTTATAGGCCACAGGGTAGAAGTACCCTGTCATGATCATAAACAGAAACCTGAGACCCTGGCAATCCAATTCAAAAGCATGGCTGGGACAATCTGGGCTCCTCACTGGACTTTATTCCAGTAAAGGACTCCCCCTCAGTGAGCCCAGATTTAACTTTTCAGACTAATGCCAAGGGAGGAATTTTTGTCCAGTGTCCCTAAGTGAAGGATCTTGAATGATTACAAAACAAGAGATTGGCCCATGGGGACAGGCAACCTGGGCTGAATGTGACAGCCTGTGCTGACCAGCTTTCCGATTGCTGGCAGGAAATTTCTAGTATTCACAACTTAAAGGAGAAGAGTTCTGGCTCAAAGTTTCCAAGGGTTCAGCCCATGGTAGGTGGGCACTAGGACAGAAACATTAAGGCAAAAGGGCACAGGAGAGGAAGGCCACTCACTCTATGGCTTCCAGAAAGCACAGAAGAAGAAAAAGGTAGACACCATATATATTTGACAATGTCAAGCCTCTTTAACTCACCCAGATATACCTAGAAGTCCACTTTACTATTCTGCTGGGCATCCCTTAATCCTGTGAAGTTGATCATAGCATTAATGGTCACACAGCCATAATCATTCTATCACATAAATTGGAAGAAAAGCATACCTTGCAACCACCTGGTTTCAAATCTCATCTCTGCCACTTGCGAGCTCCATGGTCTTTGGCAAGTCAACCAACTGTTCGGAACTCTCAGTTTCCTCTTACACAAAACTAGCAACACATCTGATGCTTTGAAGGCTGTCACAAGGATTGAACAAGATATGAAAGGGAAGTTGACTTGGAGCCTGGAACATAGGAGGTGCTTAATCAATACCAATTAATGTTTCTTCTGGCTGACACTTTGGACACGTTGACTGCTCTGTGGGGCAGGGCCAGCATGCCCACTGTGGCCTGCAGCTCAGATTGGGGTGACAGGGCCAGTGGCACAAGGGCATAGTCATGTGGGGCCCTTCCCTGTACTCTGGAAGCTGGAGCCAAGCAACCTCTCACATGCCTCCTTCCCTAGCTTTTCTTCCACCTGCAGCGGGAGCGCAGGTTCCTGGAGCCCCGGGCCCGGTTCTATGCTGCTGAGGTGGCCAGTGCCATTGGCTACCTGCACTCCCTCAACATCATTTACAGGTACAGTCTACCAGTGGTTCAGAACCATGCCCTAGTCCATCTTGTTCCAACAGCCAAGGGTTGTCTGGACATCTAAATCCTGACAAATTCCTAGAACTTGGATTTTTGTCTGAGAAGGGGTCAGCAGCTGGGGTAGGGTTGGGGCATCCTCCTTCCTACAGCCAGTAACAGTTCTGCAAGCTTCCATGTCTAGTCCTTTAACCTGGACCCAGGCTCCTCAACTCTCACTAAAAGACTAAGACTCCAGCAGGCTGTTTTCTCTTATTTTGTGCAGGGACCTGAAACCAGAGAACATTCTCTTGGACTGCCAGGTTGGTGTGTCTTTTTTCTGTGGGCATAGCTGCAGTGAGGCCGTGTGCACAGATACATAAGCATTGTACATGCATCCACATGGATAGCAGGGTACATGTCTGTATGTGTCCATGTCTGCACATGCATATATATATATGTATATATATATATATATGTACATGTACATGTGTACTATATTTCAGTGGGGTAGTTAGGCTGTAATGGATTTTGTAGTTCTTTTGTCTTGGACTAGGTTCCCTAGAACAGACTGAGATGGAGAGGTGCGTGCAGGCTTACTGGGGTAGTGTCCCACACTGGAGGATGGGCATGGCAACTCTAACAGAGAGGTCTGGGCAGAGTCCTGAGGTACCCACTCATTCTACTCTCCTGCCCAGCTGCCACACATGTAGTTACTTTATGAGCCCTAAAATCCTGTCCAGGAGACTGCTGTCAAGAAGGAATAGCTAGGGGTGTCTCTGTCGCGGGCTTGAGTCTTAGTCTATGATGAGCTGGGAAAGACAGTGAAACATTAGCCACATCCTCACCTGGTGCCCTTTGGTACTTGTAGCATCCAGTCAAGGAGTCTTCAGAATCTGTGGTCTACATCTGGGGCCCCAGCCACTACCCTGGGGTATAGCATTCGGATCTGGGTTAGACCTGGCCACATCCTTGGCTTGGCTGAGGTCACCCTTCCACTCATACCCATGTCTCTTGTCCTCAGGGACATGTGGTGCTGACGGATTTTGGGCTTTGCAAGGAATGTGTAGAACCTGAGGAGACCACATCCACATTCTGTGGCACCCCTGAGGTAAGTAATGCTAGGAGAGAGTGGGCCATGAATGGCTAAGGCCACAGCTTCTACACAGTTACAGCCAAGAGAGCTGACTCACTCTGCCTCAGCTCTTCCTCTGAGCCAGATTTGCACTGAACCTTGGTTTCCTCTGTATGACAAGGCCACCAACTAGACCCCCGCTGACCATGGCAAAGCTCCATGGCAGTGCAGCCCAACAGAAAATCATATGAACCATGTGCACAATTTACAAGTATTTAGCAACCACATTTGAAAAGTAAAACACAGGGCTGGAGTATAAGTCATTGGTAGAGCACTTGCCTAGCAATGGGAGGCCCAAATTCTACTCCAAGCACCAGGCCTCCAAAAAAGTAAAGAACAGGTGACATTAATTGTAATAATCGATCATATTTAACCCCAAATTCCCATTTTAATGTATAGTCAATATAAAAGTTGTTGAAATGCTGTATTTTTTTTCTAAGTCTTTGACCCTAGTACACATTTTATGTTTAGTCTCATCCACCGTGTCAGATGGCACAGCCCCACAGAGCAAAGTCCCTGGACAATGTCAAGGTCTGGCCTGAGACTTAAGAACAACACCTGTGAATATTAAACATGGGTTCACTTCCCACTTCCCCAGCCAAGAGCCCAGAGCCTTAAAATGTGGGTCTCAGCAGTAATCCCATGTGTCTGTCCTGCCAAGGGCTCCCTACAGCCTTGGGGGTCATGGCCTCTTCGTGAACTCCCATTGGTCTTGGACTTTGCACCCAAAAGATCCCAGTGGTTTTGGACAGGGAGCAGGGTGGTAGCTGTAGAACTAGGCAGCATCTCCCTACCCGGCTAAAGGTGGGATTGGAGCTTCTGGATTTTCTCTGTATGCCTGAAAGACTAGACTTGGAATCTCAGGTGCTCCCCTTCCATGTAGTGCTATGGTAGCTGATGGATAGGTGACTTTGCTGAGCAGGAGCTACTGTCTGCATTCATGTCTAGGAGTGCTGTCTGGATGACACTAGCCATCCAAAGCTTGGCAGCTGGGCCATCCCTTCCCAGGAAACTGCCAGCAGTACAAGTAGGAAGAAGGTACCCACTCTAGGAAGACCCCTTTAGAATGCCCCTTTAAACAAGAATAAAGTTGCCAAATGTACTTCTGAGCTAGTTATGACTTGGCAAATGGGTCTCAACCAGGACTGTAGCCCTTCTCCCTCTTTGGCTGAAGACATAGGTGTGGTAGCATATGCCTGTAATTTCCAGCACTCAGGAGGCAGCAACAGGGAAGTCCAAGAAGCACTCTCACAGTGCAGTGGGGAGACTAAAGGATAATATCTATGGAATGTTGCACAGGCTTGTACTGGAAACCTTAGTAACAGAGGCCTCAGGAAACCATGCATTTGAGGCCAGTCTGGGCTATTTATTGAGTTTAAGGCCAGCCTACACTGCACTACAAGATTCCACCTCAAAACAAATAAACGAGAAACAAACTTCTGTGACACATAGCATGTTCAACTGTACAGGATACTCCTGCCTGATGTCTGTGTCACGAGAACATGTCAAAGGGCCATAGAAAAATTATGCCTTGGGGAACAGAGCCCCAATGAGCATGTGGCCAACTACATAACTATTGTAGTAGGATCAATGCCTGCTGGCCTTCCTTAAGTGCTTTGTTTATGTAGAAACAGAGACTGGGGATCTTTTCAAATAAGTGTTTCAAATAAGCTTATTTCCCCAACAGTATCTGGCTCCTGAAGTGCTTCGTAAAGAGCCTTATGACCGGGCAGTGGACTGGTGGTGTTTAGGAGCTGTCATCTATGAGATGCTGCATGGCCTGGTGAGTGGGTGCAGCTGTCTACATAGGACTTCTGGCTCTGGAGACAGCTGAGGATGGGTCTCTCCAATCTCTGCAGGGAAAGAAATGAGCTGCCTTGCCCTAGGTGCTGAAAGATAATGCCAAAGAGGGCCGGGGAGAGAGCTCAGTAGATTGTAAGTGCTTGCCTGGCAAGCGCAAGGTCCTGGGTTCAATCCCTAGTACCACAAAAAAAAGTGACTACAAGTACTGTATCTACTTTCTCACAGTTAGTCGAGCACTTTACACTTCATAACATACTGTTTTACCTTGGGGGCCTCAAAGCAAACTTTGGAATCTAGCATGGGAGAATATGATAGTTTTTGTTTTGCAGAAGAGGTTGCAGAGCCAATGGGTTAGGAGCCCATCCATGGCTGCCTGCATGGGTGGAAACTGTGTGGACCTCGGGACAGGCTCCTCTCTGCGGGTCACCAGCGTGACATGGTGCAGGGGAAGGACTGGATGCCATGAGCTCAGGAAAAGAGTCGGCAGGTAGAGGAGCAGGACAGCAGCAAGTAGGAGCGCTCGACCCTAGGCACAGCTGGAGGCCTGGCTCTCTTCCCTACCCACTGTGTGTTTAATTCCCCAGAGCCTCATCCTCATCTGAAAAACCTCAGCCTGAGGATGCTTATGAGCACAGCTGAAATGGTGAAAGTCAAAGTATGAACTTGGAACACAAACTGGATTAGGAGATCTGGGAAAGGGGAGCCCCTGGAAGGCCTATGAAGCTCCTATCCTTAGGCAGAGCTTTCTGGCCTTCTTGGTAACCCTGTCCCCTGAGCTGGAAGCTTGGAGTTGCTGACTCTCCCAGCTCTCTGTCATGTGCCCCCGTATACAACAAAGGTCCGGCTGAATCCTCCTCCCTGCTCGCTTGGTCCCAGTCTCCCTAGGTCCTGTTTCCATGCTGCATGAGTGACCTTGAAGGTTCTCTCCCTCTCTCACCAGCCACCCTTCTACAGCCGAGACGTTGCCCAGATGTATGAGAACATCCTGCACCAGCCGCTACAGATCCCTGGGGGCCGGACTGTGGCTGCCTGCAACCTCCTACAAGGCCTTCTCCACAAGGACCAGAGGCAGCGACTCGGCTCCAAGACAGACTTTGTAGGTGATTGGCCAGCAGAGCACGGTCCGTTCTGGGGCTCCCAGCTTCCCACAGAGGCAGCATGGGAGCACATTAACACACCTCTCATAGTGCCTGCTAAAACCAGGTGGCACTAACTCACTCACCTGGACATTACTGCTGCTGCTAGCCAACTCCTTCTTCAGTTCTTTTAGTCAATCAGTTTTTACTGAGCACCTAATACATGCCAGGTACATGAGGTGAATTAGGTGCTAGAGACTTAGCAGACTGAGTCTCTGCCCTTATTAGGCTTGGGTGTGGGAAGAGGCTGACAACAAGACAAAAATTACTTATCACACAATGACAAATGTCAGGAAGGAAATGAACACTGAGTAGACAGACAGCGAAGCTGGGACTTGAAAGATGAGCAAGAGCCATGGACAGGCCTGGGTGATAGTACCCCAGACGTGGGCCACAGCACATGCACAAGTCCTGTGGTGGGAAAAGAAGGACAGTAGTAAGCTTTAAGAGTTCTGAAGAGTAGAGTGACCTAAGTCTCTAGCTTTGGTTCAGAGATTGGTCTGAACACATTTTTCACAAGTATCTGAGCAATTCTTGCCATAGCCCAGGTGGGGTACCTAGAATATAAAGTTATCATTCTCTTAAGAAGGTCATTGTTCTTTTTCATTATTATTAAAGTAGCACTTAAAATAATCTTACTTGAAGACAGAACATACCACTTGTAGAGACCTATTTTTGTATAATGGTAGAAGTTTTGAATTTTATGGGTTTTTTTTGCCAAGTATTGAAATAAAAATGACTTCATCATTTTCACCAAAATAAACAAACAAATAAAGCCTTACAGCTAGAAGTCACAGCACACACCTGTAAGCTGAGTGCTCAGGAGGCTGAGGCAGGACTACTATGAATTCAAGGCCAGCATGAACTACATAGTGAGACCCGGTCATGAAAGGGGAGGGAAAAAAAAAAAAAAAGCTTACACTCCTTATTCAACACAGTATCAGCCAGGAAGTACATGCCTATAATCCTAGCACTCTGGGAAGATGCGGCAGCAGGAGGATAGCAAGTTTAAGCCCAGCCTGGGCAATTGAGCACTTTAGCAAGAACTTTTCTCAAAGAAGAGAATGACTGGGATGTAACTCAGTGCTAAGGTCCTAGGTTCAATTCCTGGCATTGGATTTTTTTTTTTTTTTAAACTTTTATTTTATTTTTCTTGTTTCAGAACCTTTGTTTGTTTATTCACTCATTTTTGTGGCCGGCTCAGCCCACCCCGAGGGCAGGGCTGGCACAGCATGTGGTGCCGGGGATTGAACCGCAGTCCCTGAAGCCGCCCAAACTTTCCCAAGCAGGGGCTTTAGACCACTGAGCCCTCCCACCGGGCCCCATGGCATTGGATTTAAAAACAGAAAAGATAGAACATAAGATCATTTGGCTTTATGAGAGGAAGCCTTCGGCACAGATTTCCCTTAATGTCTGCAGGTGGTTCCAAACCACCCCCCATGAATACCAAAGGTCTTAGATCAATGCCTGGCACATGGTAAGGGTATTTGTCCCAAACGCTCTACATGGAAGACACGTGAAGAGTAACATTTAGAGCATTTGCTACCATCCTTACCCAGCCTAAACAATGGGTGCGTCCATGCAGATGGGACCCTTCCTTCCAAAGGAAACAGTTAAGACTTTAACCCTGTTATATATTCATAGAGCTCAAAATTGAAAGGGTGCCAAAGAATATCCAGAAAAATTTACTTTGCCTACCCAGAGCCTGGGTTACTGTTTTCTTAGGTATCCTGGAAATATTTTGGGCTTGGCTTTTTAACTCACCCAGGTGTGGTTCTAGCACAGGAAGTCTGGAGGGGAAGAAGTCAGTATTAATGCTGATTTTGATTAAGAAAGAAGTGGTAGGGCCCGGCAGGATGGGTCAGTGGTCTAAAGCACCTGCAGAGGAAAGTTAAGGCAAGTGCTGCAACCGCTCCTTGATCCCTGGCACCACATGCTGTGCACCCCCACCCCAGTGCGGGCTGAGCCAGCCATAACACAAATAATGAGGCTTAAGAGTAATAAATTTTAAAAAATCTTTTAAAAAAAGACAAGGTCTTGCAGTATAGTTCAGACTGGCCTCGAACTCACTGTGTAACCCTGACTGACCACAAACTTGCTGCAATCTTGCCTCAGCCTCTTGAGAGCTAGGATTACAGGCATGAGTCACCAGGCCTGGCTCATGGATTGGATTCTGGAACATTCCAGAAGCACTGGTGGAAGAGTGCAGTGAAGCTCCTTCTAGAACTCTTCCTTTACCCCTCTCAGAACTGTTGTTTGTTGACAAGCCCCTAGAGCCTAGCATAGAGTGATGCTTAGATTGCAAGCTCAGTCTAATTTTGGAATAAGCCAGTGCTGGAGGGTAAGGTTTGGGTCCTGGATGGCAGCACAGGAAAAGGGCCTGGCTGAAGCATGCTGTCTTGTCCCAGGAAACCACCAAGAACTCCCAAGACTGTCTAGGAGACGGCCAGTTGGCTGGCAGCGTCGGGACTCTGGGGGCGTGGGGTTGGGGTGGTGCCAATGGGGACAGTGATTTTTTTTTTAAGATTTTTTTATTTATTTCTCTTAAACCTCACTTATTTGTATTATGGTTGGCTCAGCCTGCCCTGGGGTGGGGGTGCGCAGCATATGGTGCCAGGGATCGAGGAGCAGACTCAGCGCTGGCCTTAAGTTTCCTCCGCAGGCACTTTAGACCACTAAGCTATCTCGCTGGCCCTGATTTTTTTTTTTTTCTTTTTTTGTATTATCACCAGTTCAGCCTTCCCTGGGGGTGTGGCTGGACAGCATGTGGTGCCAGAGATCAAACTGCAGTCCCTGCAGTTGCCTAAGCTTTCCTAAGCAGGCACTTTAAACAGCTGAACCATCTTGCCAGCCCAGGAGACAGTGATTTCTGATCAGCACCTTCTTCCTACAGCTCGAGATAAAGAACCATGTCTTCTTCAGCCCCATAAACTGGGATGACTTATACCACAAGAGGTTGACTCCACCCTTCAACCCGAATGTGGTGAGAGACCCTATAATTCTATTGTTCAATTCTGGGTTCCCCGGGTTGGTGGGAGCTTGGAGGGAATCTGGGCCAACTCTCTACTGCAGGAAGAGAAAATGGATTAAGAGTCTCCATGCTAGGTCCATGGCCCAAATTAGAGGCTGACTCAGCCCTCAGGAATGAGCCATTCTGCCACTTCCTGCCTCATCTTTAACACCATAACCCTGGAGGCAAAACCCTTCCTGGCTTTTACAGAGCTCTGTGTCACATAACACTCCTAGGCTGAACTACCTCCTATAGAGATATTTTCAGACCTTTTCCTGATAATAAAATAATATTTGTGCCTTGTATAAAGTGTGTAAAACAAGTTTAAAGCAACAATGAGGAAGTGTTTAGTATCTCATTACCTAAGGCAAATTCCTCAGTGACTTCCTTCCAGTCTATCTTTCCAGCCACAGTTATCCCTTGGTATCAGTGGGATGCTCCAATCCCTTATGTAAAATGGCATATTTGCATACAACTGATGGATATCTTCCCATAATACCCTAAATCTCCTCTAGATTACCTGTACAGTCCTTCCTTCCTTTCCTCCTTTCTTCCTCCCTCTTTTCTTCTCCCCTCCCCTCCCCAATCAATCCTTTACGAAATGAACCAAGGGCCTTCATCCTGACCTCTTTCCCCATACCTTGCAAATCACTCTTACTTTTCCATGTGTCTTTGAGCACCAGAAGCACCCCCATCACCTCCTTTTCATTGTTGCAGTATATGCTGGGGACTGAACCCAGGGAGTACTGATCGCATCCTCAGCTATTCGGTTTTATTTTGAGATGTGGTCTTGCTAATTCACCCGGACTGACCTCAAACTTGTGATCCTCCTCCCCCAGACTCCTGAGTAGCTGAGATTCCAGGAATGTGGCAAAGGGCTCTGTGAAGCACTAGAGTCAAAAGACAATTGACAGATAAGATGTTTTCCAGCAAGACATCTGAAAAGTTTCTTCTTCTGAAATTTTATTTGATCTTACTTTACAGAGCTGGGGATCAATCCAAGGGGCTTCCAAATGCTAGACAAGCACTCTACCACTGAGTCATGTCCTAGCTCTTTTTTTCTTTGAAAATTAAGACAGTAAGGATAATGTCAAACATACAATATAGAAAAAGAAGAATATATGGAATCCTAGCAAAGGGGGGGTGGGGTGTGGCTCAGTGATATAGAGCATGTGCACAGCATCTACGTGGTTCTTCCTCCTCAGCATTCCGCACGCATCCCTAGGAAGGATGAATTATAATACAGCAGCAGTACACTGCCTTTAGAGTGAGACCTTCTAAGGGGTGGAAATCTGGTTCTGCTACCCACCACTTTGGAACCTTAGTAGGTCTCTCACTTTTTTTTTTTTTTTTTTTTTTTTTGGCGGGACTAGGGTTTGAACTCACGACCTTGCACTTGCCAGGCAGGCACTTGTGCCACAGAGCTATCTCCCCAGCTCCAGTAGGTCTCTTTAGCATCGAATTTTTTTTTTTTTTAGACAAACATACAAACAAAACCAGAAAATAGCAGCTTGTGTAAGGCATCTTACACATCTAACAACACCCAGTGCTAACACCAGGATCCTGGAACTTTGAGCCCTGGTTTGCACTCCATGACCTTTCAGAGAAATTGAAAGTCTGGGCCTGTTTGCTCCCCAGCCCCAGAACTGCATGCTAAAACCATTCTGCAGAGCCTTCCACTTGCTCATCTGCTTCCATCCTGAAACCTACAGCACATTATTGTCTCCCTAGGCAGGGTTTTCTCTGCAGAAGACTATGGATCAGTTGGGCTTCATAACAAGTCATCCCAATACCAGGTCACATGAACAGTGCTTGGTAAGCAATCAGGAAGTATATGCTGGCCAAGGGTTGGTGCGGAACAGACAGGGAGGCAGGATGTTAAGAGGACTCAACCACATGGAATTATCACAGAAAAGGATCGATCGATGTAAACACATAGGGAAGTGACAGTTAAGTGGGGAAGACCAGGAGGCACTCAGAGATAACCCAATATCCATCTCTACAGCTCTGGACTCCTTTGACAGCACTGACCCTATCGCTTTGTTCTCATCACTGGCTTATGTTGACAGGCAGGACCTGCTGACTTGAAACACTTTGACCCCGCCTTCACCCAGGAAGCTGTGTCCAAGTCCATCGGCTGTACCCCCGATACTCTGGCCAGCAGCTCTGGTGCTTCAAGTGCATTCCTGGGATTTTCCTATGCACAGGAGGACAATGACATCTTGCACTGTTAACACATCTGTGAAGCCACAGAAGCCAGTTGTAAGTTTGATAGCTTAAAAACAAACAAGTGGTTTTTTCCCCCCATTTCCTAAAGCAAGCAGTGTTAAGTTTGGCCTGGGATGGTAGGACAGTGTCAGACACAGAGGCATTCTGTATTTCTGTTCTTCTTGAAAAATGGCTTTCCCGGGCGTGGTGGCTCACGCCTGTAATCCCAGCACTTGGGAGGCTGAGGCAGGAGGATTGGTGTGAGTTCGAGACCAGCCTGGGCTACAAAAGTGAGCGCAGGACCAGCCTCAACTGCATAGCAAGACCCTGTCTCAAAAAGACAAAAAAAAAAAAAAAAAAAAAAAAAGAAAAATGGCTTTCAATGTTAAGAGTTGCTACATGATAAAAACATAGCTGCCAGTGATCTAGCTATCACTTTTGTGTTCTGGGCAGGGGAAAAAGGAGGAATAGGGCTGAAGAGGCGGCAAAAAGGCACCAATGAAGAGCTCTCCTGGAAGCCTCATCCAGTGACACTGTTGACATCTCATTAACCACCCTCTTGCTGTAATGACGCCCAGGTACATGACCACCCCTGACAGCAAAGTGGTTCTGATGCTACATGAGAAGGGGAGGATGCTGGTTAGTCTTCAGTTTACTATGAAAGTCAAGCTTGGGCTGTAAGAGATGGCAGGAACATATGGCCTCAGTAACAACCTTGAGGGCAGCTAGTACTCTACCAGAGAACCACTTGATGTTTCCATTTTTATCTCACAGTATAAAATGACAGATATGTAACAAGTCTACAGAGTATTACCAACATCTACCATTACGTGTTGATGGTGTCTCTGTTGTGGGTGGCACTGGACATGTTATTAGGTCTGGCTGCCGGGCACCTGAACCCCTTCCAGTATTCACTGAATCCCATTTTCTGAGTCTTGATGAGGGGCAATAACTTCCTCTACTTTGAGTAGCTGAAATGTTAGATCATGATTTTGCCAGCTTCCCTGAGCTAGGTATAGGCATGTGGTCCACAGATGCACTTGTGCTACACTTTGACCTAAAGAAGGGACAGAGAGCTTTCTTTTTAAGTGGCTTTTGTGGTAATGGAACCCACAGAATTTAGTTCCTCATATAGCATCAACTCAACCAAGTGGTAATTAAAAGTGGTTTAAAGAACATCCCACTGTACAGTTGGAGCTGGCTGCAGAATTAATACTGTGTTCTCCTCACATGGAATGCCCATGTGCTGGCCAGAGCTTCCTGATCGCCCATTAAATTCCACGTGTTCAAGCTTAATCATTTCTAATTTTATTTTTATTTTTTCTTGTTTCAGAATCTTTGTTTATTCACTCATTTTTATGGCCGGCTCAGCCCGCCCCAAGGGCAGGGCTGGCGCAGCATGTGGTGCCGGGGATCGAACCGCGGTCCCTGAAGCCGCCCAAGCTTTGCTTTCCTAAGCAGGCGCTTTAGACCGCTGAGCCATCCCACCGGTCCCCTAAGCTTAATCATTTCTAAATGTAATTCTGACTGAGAAAATGTGAGCTTGTAACACGTCATGAATTAAGGATGCTGACCTGTGGGGTGGATTATACCACTTTATTTCTTTGGGAAAGTAGTTTTTTGGTTTTTTTCCCAGACCCACTGTACATTCTTCAGCATAGCCTTATCAGCTTTTTCCTTTAAAGACAAGCAGAGGATCCGCCTTAGAAATGGTGTATGCTGGCAATTTCATTCTCTTTTTCTCTTAACTCAGCCCCACTCCTTTAATTCAGTTTTTGGTCCCTTCCCCTTTGCTCCAGGACTTAGAGGAATGAGGATGGGAGACCACGGGGGGCAGGGATCATTGACATTGACTTAATTGAGATAAAAAATGGGTCATGAAGAACTGTTAGATTTTGACATGTGCTGAGAACAAAGAAACTCTGATTTCCATTTTAATAGCACTCATTAATTGCCACATATGGAACTTGAGGACAAAATTCTTACAATTCCCCAAAGCAAAAAACAACTGTATAGGGGCTAGAGAGATAGCTCTGTAAAGTAAGTGCCTGCCTGACAAGCACAAGATCCTGAGTTCAATCCTCTTCCCGGTGGTGGTGTGGGGGACTCAACTGTGTAATTGTCAGAAAAATGATGGAACTGCCAAAAGCATGCTACCAGCTGTGGGTTGTAAAACACATAATGGTACCGTTTTAAGATTGTAACATCACATTGTTTTAATCAGGCTAGAAAATAAAAATGAATCCAGGCATGGTGGAGCATGGCTATCATCCTGGCATGTAGGAGACTGAGGAAGGAGTCTCCTGCTGTAAATTTTCAGTCAACCTGGGTTAGAAAGTGAGCTCAAGGCCAGCCTGCACTACAAAGCGAGATGCTATCTTGAAAAAGCAAAAAGTGAAGAAACACTATGGTAGTAAATACATTGTGCTACACCTATGTTTACTGAACACATTATAAACTTTGTATGTATTACCTACAATCCTTATTACAAGCCCATATTTAGAAAATCATTAACCTCATTTTACAAATAGTAAACATTCACTCGGGAAGAATAAGCAGCTTTCCCAAGATCATCCAGCTGATTCCAGTCACAGCCAGGAATTCAGCTTACTGGCATCTGACTCTAAAACCCATTTTTCTACAGCTTCGGTGGGAGAAGCACTCCAGGCAGGTGCTCCTTTGGTCTTCTAACAACACTGAGTGAACAACAGGCAGAAGCAGCTCAAGTCCTGTCTCAACTCTACAACATTTGTTTTTATTCCCAACTGCAGCCTACCGACACTCAATTTTGCACAATTGCAGCATCCTCATAAGAGAATTTTTCAGAGCTGAGGATGTAACTGAGTGTATGAGCTTAGCCAAAGCCTTGGGGGGACATTCCTTTCAATCGTTCTCTTTATCTTTTCCTTTTGCCGCGACAGTGGTTGTGAAAAAGACAAGTTGTGCATTTTAATATCCTCAACTACCACTCTGTACATGTTAAAGACAAACATAAACGTGAATCACAACTGTTCAGCTGTCTCTGCATTCAATTATTTGAGCCTTAGGGCTGCTGCAACGTTTTACAGAAATCCACAGCCCTCTCCGGGCAGACAAATGGGCCTCCCCTGGCGAGAAGTGTTGCCTGTTTGTGGCCGCAGATGTCTAGCTTCCCGCTGTCAGGGAGAGGACAGGATTATCCATAGGTCGCGACGGCTCTTTTGCCCAGTAGTTCCTTCTATCCTCCGCGCCCTCGACCCTTGTCCTAACCACTAACACTCCTTTCTTATCTCTAGTCAGTGAGGGTGCCTTCCTGACCAGCTGGGGACCCTCATAACTTCTCAAGACAGATTATATTTGTACGTTTTGGCAGAAGTTGACCAAAACCTAACTCCTCCTCTGCAGACAGAGGGCCGCAAGTCACCTTCAAATCCCTGACACTACAGCCCGCATTCTGGCCCCCAAAAGATGTGGTGCAACACAAGAAAAAGAACCTCTTGGGTTATCATTCTTACCATACACCTATCCACACGGGAAGTCTTTCTCGGCCTCTTAGTGCCAGAAATTAGTGCGACAGCCTACTACTCCTAGCAATCCTCAAACAAGACTTTGGCGTTTACACCCCGGCGGTCTTCCTCACTCGACCCTCTGCGCCTGCGCAGGGCGGGGGTGGGTGAGACACCGAGGCTGGGGTACTTCACTCCGCGCCAGCCTTGGGAATCCTTCATTATTTTCTGCCCCCATGGTAGGGAAAACTTCAGGCTCTAGGTACGTACCATTCTTCTTAGTTTGTAGTTCTGGTTACTGCTAAATAATAGAAGAATATTGGCTTCTTCTTGCTGAAAACAGTACTTATTTTTTTCAGATTTACCCCCCTCCATAGCAATGGCACAGTCCAATATTAGCCCCGCCTCCTACCCACAAGTCCTGGCACATGCCGCAATTGGCGGCTGCTGTTTAGTCGTCATCACGTAGAGGCGGAGGTAACTCCTCGCCCGGGGCCACGCCTTCTCAAAGCGGCCTTGTATACCTAGCCAAAGGATGCTGGGAGACTTCAGGTGAAGATGGTGGTCACTGGGCCTCAGGTGAGCAGGGCTACT